>PVKA01010971.1:0-19595 GCA_004027165.1 Ctenomys sociabilis | reverse complement strand
GCAAAAGGCATAGATAACAAAGAAAAAATGCTTGCAATATTTAAAATTGACAAGATACCTTAATCACCAAAAGCTCCCTTAATCACCATGAAATGAAACAGAAACCATTTTTTTTTTAAATCAACAAGTAGGCCAGGGAGATAGCTTGGCAGTCTAAGTGCTGCCTGACAAGCACAAGGACCCGGGTTCATTCCCCAATACTGAATGCTGTGCCAGCCCCAGAACCCTGGGTGCACCGTGCCAGCCCCAAAACTGAACGTGGTGGTGCATGCCTTAGTCCCAGTGCTGGGGAGGCTGAGACAGAAGGATCACTATGAGTCTGAACTGCATAATGAGACCCTGCATCAAATAAAATAAAAATAATAAAATAAATCAGCAAATGATATATTTATAATAAAGTTAAAAGGAAACATCCAACACATAGTAGGTGTAGTGGATTCCTCACTGGTGGCCATCTTCTTATACCCAGCTGAATTAAACTAGCGTGGTACTGGGTGTGGGAGGCCCGCCTGAGGGCTGTTGCCAGCAGCATAAAGGCAGAGCAGGAGAAGCTGCAAAAACGCTGTAAGGGAGCTGTTTGGAGAAGCCGTTGGAATTTCCCGATGAACTTTGTTTTTTTTTTTTTTTTTGGTGGAACCAGGGATTGAACTCAGGCCCTTGCAGTTGCTAGGGAAGCGCTTAATCCACTGAGCCATCTCCCCGGCCCCTCCCAATGAACTTTGGAGGGACTTGGGTCCTCATCTGGAGCGTCGCTTCCTGGCTCCGGAGGGGAAGATGGTGCGCTGCTCAGCCTCATGGAGAAGCTTGTCGCATTGGCTTTCCTACTGGGACGCCCCGGTGCTTACCTTGGGCGTTGCTTCCTAGCTCCGGCTCAGCTCCCTCAGCCTGCTAGCACAGATCCTTCACCCTGCTGCCACAGCCTTCCTAGCTCCACCACTGGCCCTTGGGCCTTCCCAGCACAGATCTGCAAAGCCAGCCTATGTGAAGCTTTGTTGTGGGCTCCAGGCCTCCAGTTGGACTTGCGGGAGGCATTCTGTGAGCTCTCGGTGTCCACCTGCACTCATGCAGGGTATTAGGATGTAGACCCTCAGCTGGGTGCTTTAGTATTTAGTGTGTGGATGGATTTCCTGCACTTCTTGTATGTGATTCTTGGGTGACTCATTCTATGATACTGTTATAAAATGTGTCCTGGATTATATCGTTCCTCTTGCAGGATACTAGAAAACCATGATACCAGAAAACCGTGAAATGCTATCTATCATTAGATAATCACCATCAGATTAGCAAAAATTAGAAAATAAAAAATGCTACTGTTAAAAAGGGAGACAACAACGAACTCCATTTCACTGCTGATGTAAAAGAAAGCAAGCGTAGCTAAACTGGAAAGCAATCAGAATTTCCATACCTTATCAAATCTTTTTTTTTTCCCTGTTATTTTTAAAATTGGTTTATTGGTACACTTTTTTTTTTTTTTTTTTTTTTTTTTTTTTTTTTTTTTTATGTATTTGGTACAGGGCCTGCAGCTCTCACTACGCAGATCTGACTTGTAGTGATCCTCCTGTTTTCAGCCTCTGCATGCTCCCCAGGTGGGGCTGACATGGCACGCCAGGGATCAAACCCCAGTCCCTGCCTTTGCCTAAGTAGGCGCTTTAGTCTGCTGAGCTGTCTGGCCCGCCCTTTTATTGGTACATGTTTGATATACATAATGATCACATAGGGAATTTGTACCTGTACACAAATATATCTTGATTCTTTTCCCCCCATCATTTTCCCATCCTTACAAAAGCTTTGTTTCACTTTTTCCTTCTATTTTCTGCTGTTTTTTCCCTTCCCTGTCCTTCCCTTGCCTTTGCCTCCCCCCCCCTTGTTCCTTTTCCCACATGAACATTTTCTTTCTACTTCCCCTTATCTATCATCTGTTTTGCTCCTTATTTATCCTTTCCCTTTCTCACACAAAGAAACAATGTGATATTTAAATGTGTGTCTGATTTACCTCAGTTAAAGGGACAGTCTTGAGGCGCATCCCTTTAGTTAGAAATATCTCCTTTATCTTTCTTTATGGCAGGGTAGTATTCAGTTGTATATAAATACCACATCTCTATCCATTCTTCAGTTGATGGGCATCTGGGCTGTTTCCAAGACTGAGCTATAACAAATTGCGCTGCTATAAACATGGGTGTGTGCGCATCCCTGTGGTATGATGCTTTTAATTCCTTTGGGAAAATGCTAAGAGTGGAATAGCTGAGTCAAATGGAACCTCCAGTTTTATTTTTTTTTACTTTTTGAGACAGCCTAGCTATGCATTTCCGGCTGGCCTTGAACTCACTTTAGCCCTGGCTGATCTCGAACTTGCAATGATCCTCCTTTCCTCAGCTTCCTGAACACTGGGTGTTATAAGTGTGTGCCACTCCACCTGGCTCTAGTTTTATTTTTTGCAGAATCTCCATACTGATTTCCATATTGGTTTTATCAGTTTATACTCCCACCAGCGATACAGAGTTGCAAGCTGACAAGATAGCTCAGCAGACTAAGCCCCTGTGTAGGCAAGTGCAGGCACCAGGGTTTGATCCCTGGTACCACAGGCCACGCTGGCCCCACCCTTGGGTGTGCTGAGCTGGCCACTGAGTTCGGGTGTGGTGGCACTTGGCCTGTAATTCTTGCACTAGGGAGACTGGAAACAGGAGAATCACTAGAAGTCTGAGTTGTGTAGTGAGTCCCTGTATGCATTTCTCAAATGATCAGTATTGCTGAACATTTTTTATATATATTTATTTCCCATTTCTGCTGCTTCATCTGAGAAATGTCTATTCACTTCAGATGCTCACTTTTTGATTGGGTCTTTAAATTTTAGGAGCCTGAACTTTTGTTGCATTCTTTATATATTCTAAATATTAATCCCTTGTCTGAGCAATATCTTGCAAATTTTTTTTCCCATCCTGTGGGTTCTTTCTTCACTCTGTTGGTGGTTTCTTTTGCCTTGTAAAATATTTTTAATACAATGAGGTCCTAGTTGTTGATTCTTCATAATATGTCTTATGTGATTGGGATTTTTTTCACAGTCTTTGCCTGTTCCCATGTCTTCAAAACTTCTTCCTATTCCATCTTCTAGTAGGTTTGGTGTTTTTGTTTTCATATTTAGGCCTTTGATCCATTTCAATTTTAGTGTAGTTTTTGGTGAGAGATAATCGGCCCAGATTCGATTGATGTTGTATGTAGAGTCAGTTTAACCAGCACCATTTATTAAAGAAGCTGTCTTTTCTCCAGTGAAGGTGTTTGGTCCCTTTGTCAGAGAGGAGGCGACTGGGTGTGTCTGGCATTGTTTCTGCATCATCCATTGTGTTCCATTGATCCTTAGTCTAGTTTTTTGTTTGTGTGTTGGTTTTGCCTGTACCTCCAGACCTTGTCCAGGGTCCTATCCCCATGTGGCTCGTCTTGCCCTGCACAGGAACAGGAACAAAGTGCTGACATTTCCTCCATAGTTCATTGACTGCCTCCCTGAAGTTCCTTCCCAAGCTTCAATCCACGCCCAGTCCATACTATGAACACCCTAACCCCAGGCACTCTCAAATGTTGCAGATCCCTTGGCCTTGCTGGGGACAAGCCAGACATCTCCTATGTGGCTGCCGTTGAAGGCCAGAGTCACGGTTCTGTGTCTAATGGAGCAGCTGAGGTCCTCTGGGTTGGGCCCCTTGCAAACAGGAACATTTGCTGAGTCACCGCCCCCGCCTGATGAAGGGACTTTCTCCAGTTTCCAGAACGGAGCGCGCACAGCTTAGAGAGCCACGTAGGCTGCCAGCCATCCTGCCAGCCACTGCCCAGCACAGCCACGTGAGAACCCTGTGTCAGGAGCATGGCCACATGGCCACAGAGATGGCCACTGAGCTACACTGAGCCCGACAGATTCCTGAGAAGTTTCCACAAGCCAAACACCTCCCACATATGAGCGGGAGACATTCTTCACTTTCAAGCTAATATTCTTCTAAGGAGAAAGATCTAGAAATCTACTTCCTGTTAGGATTTCAGATCAGGAAGTTGGGCTGACATCTGGCCATGTCCCACGTGAGAGACAGTGTGTATCGTGTGCTTCTGCATGGTGCTTGGTGCACTGTCAGGAGACTGCGGAGAGTAAGGGCAAAACTAATACCCGCGACGCTAGGATCAGAAAGGGAGAACAGAGAGGTAGAGCAGAGCCATCAGGATTAGGGTAACCCTGATCAGAAGCAGGGCCTCCTGGCCTCCTGGGACAAGGCTGAGACCAACACTTGGGGATCCTGGCTGCCAGGGTTAGGGCTGGTACTTCTGGCTAAGGCCAGGTGTGGGAATGGACTCCTGCAGCCCACCCCAGGTCTGGCACCTTTAGGCTTTTGTGAGGGTTATGAGGATCACCAATGGAGAGGGGACACTTCATACAACCTCCTCTGACTCTCGCCTTCAGAGTAATGGGGTTGGGGGAAAATGAAGCCCCATAGGCCAAGACCCCGGGCTAGCACTGGCGTGGCAGGGGTGTTTCTGGGGGCCCTGCTTCTGGGTGATACAGCATTGGTCCACCTTACAGAAGGGCCCTCCGGAGGAGGTGCTGGCTGTGCCCAGGTCAGGTTGCCACCCTCCCCTCACTGTTAGTTTTTTTTTATGAATTTAAGACAGGGTTTATAGAGTTTACAGGGTCTTACTACACAGATTGGACTCTAGTGATTCTCCTATTTTCAGCCTGGGATTACAGGGGCACGCCCCCCAGCCCAGTCTCAATCACTGGCACAGCATGCTGGGGACTGAATGCCAGCCACTGCACTCTGCTGAAGCAGGGGCAGCAGGTGCTTTAGTCCGCTGAGCTACCTGGCCATCCCTCGCCGTTAGGTTTGATGTGCCGGTGTGAAGAGAGCATGTTGGCCTTGCTGTGACCTAGTGGGCAGGAGCAGAGCGTGCTTTTGGGACCTTCGGTGCCATCCCTGGGTCCCGTGTGGCTGCCCTTGTGGTCCCAGCCCCGTGGGAACCACTCTACTTGGCCTTGTATGCGCCTCCCCTCCTAACGCTGGTACCACAGCAGCTGTAAGCCACCCCATCTCCACCCTCTGAGGTGGTCACTGGTTCTAGGGCCAGCAGCACCGACCTTCCATCCCCCAGGCAACCTAGACCCACCCTGTTTCCTCCTGCCTTAGCAGCTTGGGCAGAGCAGGCGCTGGGCTCTCCAGGGAGTTGCCCAGGGCAGAAAAAGGCCCAAAATATTCAGCCTGTGAGGCTGAAGTTGCCTGTCAGTAAGCCCTGCAGGGACCCCCTGGAGTTCAGGGTCAGGATAACCTGTGGCACTGTAGCTGACTTCCCCCAGGGAGCCTTGCCCTGAGCCATGTTTGCAATCAGAGCAAGACTCTGTTTTATACAATTTTAAAGCATCATTCTCTAGAAAACCATTTAGCACTTGGATTTGAAGTCATACTTCTTTCTGATGACTGTGGATGCTGACACTGGCCCAGGACCAGCCCATCCCATCCTCCTGGCTGTGGCAAGGAAACAGGCTTGGGGAAGATGATGAACTGGGGCCACTGTCCTAAGGGAGCATAGTCTGCCGGGACTTTTAGGCTGTGGGATGGGTCCTGTGGCCATCAGGGACCCAGCTGTACATCCCAGGTGCCTGTGAGACAGCTGTGCTCTCATCTGGAGGAGGGATTGGGAAGGTCAGCCGCACTGTGTCCACCTGCAGCAGGGAGAGGGAGAGCACCGGGCGGAGTAGGCCACTGGGCAGCTGCAGGGGCCTTCTTGTTGTGATCCCGGCTGCTCCCACCTACCTACGGCCTCTCGGGAGCTGTTTTCAAGTGCTGTGGTTGCTTGTGGAAGAAAGTCAAGGCTGCGTTTACTGTTTGTGGGATCTATAAACAGCCAGTCATTCCGCTCCCCACAAGAACACTGCTCGCAGGCACGCAAGCCCCAAGCAGCGGCCGGCCTGCGAGTGATCTGGCTCCAGGAGGCTGGGCCAGCTGCCCTGCCGCCTGCCCGGTGCCGCCTGCTCGCGTGACAGCCGGCCTGTTGCTGCACGGTTGTCATAGAAACTGCTCTCAGGGGAGCCACTCATTCCCCACTTCCCCATGCCAAGGGGGAGTGAGGAGAAGGCTGTTGAGAATTGTTCCTTTTTCCCTCTTTTTTCCTTCTGCTGTGACCTTGACAAAAATAATCTTTGAAGTACTTGCTGGCTATTTTTCTGCCATGGGACTGGAAGAAATCAGGATATTCAAAGAGTTTGCCAAAGGAAGTCCAGTTCTGCAAAGCGCTCACCTCCTTCACTGCACAAGGGTGGGGGTGGTTGCCTGGGGCAGAGTAGAGAGGGACCCTGCGCCTGGGGACTCCCACCCCTGGAGACCCATGTCCCTGAGATCGCTGCCCCCTAGGAACCCCAACTCCTGTGGGCCTCAGCCCCTGGAGACCCTCCCCTCCACAGACCCCAAATCTAAGCAGCAGAGCTGAGCAGGCCCCTAAGCGGCAGGTGCAGAGTGTCGTGACTTCGGGTAATTGAATATAGACATGATTTTTTTTTTTCTCCTTAAAAAAATTAAAGCCTAACCTTAGAGCCATGTTTCCATTTGGAAAAGTGATCTCATTTTCCATGTACCATGTTAAAAGAAAATTGTAGGATTAAGAAGAGAGGGAGCGAAAACAAACAAACGTTCACGATGCATATTTTGGAAGATGGTCCCACATGTGTAAAAGTATTTGGCGTGACGATTCTGGACTAGAAAGTCAATCTGATATTGAATCCATATGATTCCACAAACAGCATTTTATGGTCTTTAAAAAATTTTTGCCTTGTGAGTTAAAATTAAGATTGTTTTTGCTTGTGACTAATCTCATAAAATCTTTTTTAAGAAGACATTTATATACTCAACCCTTGAAAATGTCTTTGGTCTTTTTACTATTATTAGCAGGACATCCTCAGTATGTGGCAGCCACTGAGGGGGAGGCCACGTAGGCTGGCTGGCAAGGCTGAGGGTGGTGATGCTGCTCTGTAGTGCGGGATGAGCTCAGGCGAAGACCCAGGCAGGGCAACGAGGTGTGGCACTGGCCCGCACAGCAGTCTTCCTTCCTGTTGTGCTTTACCTGTGCCACCACCCCGCTGTGTGACGAGGTTCCCAAATAACCACTGCTGTGTCAGCCACAGTGAGCAATGTTGGCAGCAGTGGCGTCTCAGTTTTCTACTGCCCTTGGTGCACCCGAGCATCGCCCTGTCTGCCTGTGCCCACCAGGAGTACCAGCCTGCAGGGTCCTGGGGTCTTGGTATCCTCATTCTAGAGCAGAGCACCAGCTCCTGGCCAAGCCGTAGGCCTCTCTGGAGATGGTAGCCCACCTCTGAGCCCCCTAGGCTGGGTGCCAGGCTAGGCTTTGCATGGTCTCATCACCCGTGGAAGTGGGTGACAGCAGCCTGCTATGCTTCCAGCCATGGTTTTAAAACCCTGGGCCCCACTGGTGCCAGCCCATCACCACCCTGCTGTGCCCATGTCCTGCTGATCACAGGCCCAGGCTACAGGAGTTGTCACACTCGCGTGTTCACCCTGGGGACTGAAGGCAAACAGGATCAGGACTCCAGGTTCCCAGGAGGACAGGGAGCCCTTGAGGAAGGTGCAAGCATATCTGTGGGAAGCAGGTCCAGGGGGCCACTGTGCCATCTTTATTTTTAAAAAGCTTGCCAGCTCTGAGGGTAGGAGAGTGATATGCAAACTGCGCTGTAAGCTTCTAACTGTGCCTGGGGTGATGGAGAAGAGTAGTGCCAAGGGGGGACCTGTGCCCCTCACCTCAGGTGCTCCCTCCTGAGGCAGGCAGCATCACAGCCTATTCTCACCCCCAACCCAGAGGGAGGGAGCCCCCACCTGTCCACCATAGGTGACTGAAAGCCAAAACCGGATGGGATCACATCAAACTGAAACTTCTGCTCATGAAGGAAAAGGCCACCTACAGGACAGGAAGCACCTTTGCCAGCCATGCTCTTGATGAGCGACTGGTGTCTAAAACAAATAAGCAAGTCGACCCAGCCAGGAGACACACGTTCAGAGAGCCTGCACAGACATGTCTCAGAAGACGTATCTGGCCACAGGTGCAGGGACACTGCCTGGCGGATATTCAGAGACAGAACTGCGGTGTGGGGACAGAAAGACCAGAGGTAACAGGTGCCATGAGGACGGGGACACAGGTGGCACTGGCACACTGGGGGCAAGGTGAATTGGTACTGCCACTGTGGAAAATGGTACAGAGGTTCCTTACGATAAATAAACGAGTAAAATATGACCATGTGAGCTAGCCACCCACTCCGTGGTGCATAGCAAAAGGAAATGAAATCCATGTGTTCTACTGTGGCATCGTTCATCAAGGGCGAGAAATGGAAATAACCTAAGCATCCATCAGCTGATGACAGGAGTTAGTTTAGGGGTGCTGGGAATTAAACCCAGAGTCTCACACTGAACCATAGCCCCAGTTATTTTTACATTTTTTTTTTATTTTGAGATAGGGTGTTGCTAAGTTGCCTGGGTTGGGTTTGAACTGGTGACCCTCCTGCTTCAACCTCTTAGACTGCTGGGATGCTAAGAATGGGCCATTATGCTCAGCGTGACGAATTTATTATTTAAAAGTGGTACATGTCTGCTCGCTTCAGAGGCGCATATACTAAAACCAGTACATATGGACTACAGCATACCAGTCAGTCACGAAAGGGCAAAATCCTGTCATTTGCAGCAGCCTGAGTGGAACTGGAGAACACTATGGTAAGTGAGATAAGCCAGAGATGAAGAGAAAAACCTGCATGATCTCACTGGGGAACCTGAGCAGGTGGAACGGAGAGAAGTGGATAGCAGGGGGCAGTTGGTAGGGGCCGGGAGGGGCGACACACACCACACACCTTGAAGACAGGCCTGGTGGGAGGAGCCTGGAAAGCAGGATCCCCCCAGTGTGACCACTCTTCCTCAAGCCCTGGAGGAGACAGATCCGCTGGCGCTGGTTGAATGCAGGCCGCAGTGCTAGCGGGGGTGGGTGGGGGGTGGGGGGGCAGCGTTTAGCCAGGGTGGAGTCCCTGTGTGCGAAGACAAAGTATTCTGGAGAGGAATGGTGGTGACAGCTGCACAGCAGCACGAATGTGCCTGTGCCACGGAACCGTACTTGTGAACGTGGCTAACGTGGTGCGCTTTGTGTTCATGTACTTTTTTCTCATAACTTTAAACACTTTTTAACAGGTTAAGAGATACATTGTCATTTTTAAAGCTATTGTCTTGATTGGGTCAGTGCTGTGAGCAAGAGAAACGTGTGCTTTGGGTCCCAGCTTTGTCTTCCGTGTTTAACAAAAGGCACTGTGTAAGACTCCTCTGAGGAAAACTGCCCTCAGCCAGGGAGGTTGGTGAGGAGGTCTTCAGGGTCAGGTGAAGTACTTCCACAGTGGGGCAGGAAGTGGTACGAGACTTTGCCCAATCAGGGCAGGGCCTGGTGCCCACGTGCAGGAAGCCTCCGCTTACTGGGAAAGGAAAAGGTGGGCCAGGCCCAAGGGGGGGCTGCTGACCCTGTTACCACACTCTGTGGATCACCCTCTGAGGAATCTGTTCAGTCTCATCAAACAAATTCCAGATGTTCCTGATCCTTTTCCCCCAAGAAATAGAGTACATCTGAGAGCACAGCCTCTCGGAGACTGGGGTGTAGCTTCACCCCAATGGTGCCCTCTTAGGGACAGGGCCAGTGTGGAGCCAGTGTGCAGACCCAAGTCGGGTCAGTCCCTTCCTGCCACCAGGCGCCAGGGTGATGTGGAGCCAACTTCCGATTAAAGTTGGTAGCTGGGGCTGGACAACTGTAATGGACTGTCCCTGGAAATGGCCATTGTCCAGATGCCAGGCTACACAGGAAGCCGGCTCCTTCCCTCTCCACAGGCCAGCACTCTCCCTCCTCTCGTTGGTTGTGCTGGTGACCAGGACTCCTCCACTTCTTCAGCAGCGGGTGCTCAGATAACACAAGATGCAGGTCCTACGGCGACCTTGCAGACTCTCCGGCTCTAACAAACAAACTAACACCAAGCAACAATAACAAAATCTGTTCACACAGACCCGTCTTTTTGAGCCTAGCTTTGTTCCTCAACGCAAGATGGCACTCTAACCATGATCCTGCTGGGATCTGTGTCTCTCCAGCCCACTGCTTCTGCTGTCTGCTGCGGCTCAGGACCTCTCCAACGCAATCACAAAGGTCCCACAGCCCTTTTGGTATGGAGTGATGCAGTCTACTCTCCTAGCTTCTGTGTTCTCTGGATTTCTGTGTTGACACTGTGCACTTGTCTTCCAAGCCTAGCACACAAGCCTGCTGGCTCCTTCAAGCTTGGTGTTGTGTTTACTGTGATTGTGGCAGGTTCCCAAGTTCACACAGGGCTGTGCCATGGTGCTAAGCCATCTTGTCTAAGGTCAAGAGATGCCTTTCCATTTGTTCAAGTAGATTTCTGTGTCTCTTGAGATGTTTTAAAATTTTCATGACATAGGTTATGGTGCTTTTTTGTCCAATTTGTTTCTAAGGAGTTCAACTTCTTTAATGTTTCTGTAAATGGGTTTTTATCTACTTTGTCTTCTCTGCTAAATATGCTAATCAGATACTCTGATCTGGTCATTTTCCCATGTAGAGTGGCTCATGATTTGGTCATTTTCTAGTGTGCCCATTTCTTACTGAATTCCTTTTTTTTGTTGCAGGTTTTCCATGGTTCCCCAGATATACTGTCATAACCTCTGTAATACGAAGTTCTTTTGCCTCTGCCCACTTCCTATGCCTTCTGCTGTTTTCTCCTGCACAAACCTATTAGTTTCTCTAATGCAGCACTGAATACCACAGGTCAGGACTCAGAAAACTTTTTAAGGGCTTGTGGCAATGTATTTCAGGATAGTGAGTTATCTATGTCCTGATTCTCCAGTGTGCTGTTGCAGGGAGAGCTGGTCATAAGGAGAAACTACGAGGATAAGTGGGTGATGTGGGGCTCAGTGAAACACTGAGTGGTAGCTGTGCCTGCCCAGCTGGTGCGGGCAGTAGTGGGTTCCTGGCCTTGCTCTTGGGCTTCCTGGGAACGGCTCAGATGCTCCCCCATTAGGTAAGTTGTTGCCCAAAGAACAAGACATACACATTACCATGTCAATAAAGGATTCAGAAATTCTGTTTCCTTGATTGTTTTCATTAGGAATAAGGTTTTGTTGAATGCTTTTTCACCATCAGTGGGGGACAGTCAAGATATTCCTCCTGCGATCTGTAGTACAATGTGCTAAAGGAGTTTCCAGTATTCAGCTTGTCTTGGGTTCTTGGATCGAATGCCCTTGGCCATTGGTGCATTGCTCTCTTCATGTGAAATTGGAATGCGTTAGGATTTTATTTAACACACTTACATCAAGAGTCAAAGTGATGCTGGCTTGTTTCTTTTTAATTGCACTTCCTACATCAAAATGTCCATGCTGTACTTCCCCAAAAAGGATTGGAAAAGTTCTTTCACTTTCTGTGCTTTAGAATAAGTCATGGGTTGTCAGTGTCACCTGATCTTTGAAGATTTGGAAGTATTCCCTTTTAAAACCATCTAGTCGGGCTGGTGAGATGGCTCAGCAGACTAAGCACTTGGTTAGGCAAGCACAGGGACCGGGGTTCAATTCCTGGTCGCCAGTCCTGCCCCGGGTGTGCTGAGCCAGCTACAGAGACTGGGCGTGGTAGCGCATGCCTGTAATTCCAGCACTGGGGAGGCAGAAATCAGGAGGATCACTACAAGTCCCAGCTGCATAGCGAGACCCTGCACACGCACACATGCGCACACACACACACATGTGCATACATGCACACACACACACAAACCCACACACAAAACATGTATACTTGGTGCCTTTGGGAGAGCAGTTCCTAATAGCTTTTTGTCTGTTCCTTCTACAGAAATTGATCTTTTAAGTTTTCTATCTCTACCAAGGTGAATTTTGATCAATTATGTTTTTCTAGAAAAATGTGTACTTTATTCAGGATCTCAAATTTATCTGTAAGTGGTCTTTCTTCTACTTTCATTCAATCACTTTTCCTCTGCAGCCCCTTGGGAGCCACTTTCTGATATTTCTCATTGGAGATATTGACCTGTTTTCAGGCTGCATGTAGACTCGGAGTATATTCTTCTCTGGGTGCAACTTTTATTTCACGGTATTTCTGAAATTCGTCCATGTTTTTAAAATTTGTATTTATTTATTTGTTTTGAGACAGGGCCTCACTATGTAGTTCAGTCTGGCCTTGAACTCACTATGTAGCCAGGTTGGCCTTGAACTCACTGCGGTCTTCCCAAATCAGCCACCAGAGTGCTAAGATTATAGGTATGCATCACCACACCCAAACTGTCCCTATTTTGTACAACATGTAGACTCCTTTTCAAATTTGTTTTTATTGCATACATATTATTATTGTGCAATCTGTGTATCCATTCTCTAGTTGATGGACATTGGCACTGTGACTAGCTTTTGGCTTATTATAAATACAGCTGCTGGGAATATCCTGTTCAGATATTTTTGTGAGCACACTCATTTCACTTGGGCAAATACTGAGAGGGATTTTATTCAAACAAAGCAATTGTGCGTATTTACAGGGCACAGTGTGATAGTCTGTGTACACATTCTATACAATGTATAATGTAATGATTAAGTTTCAGTAATCAGCATTTGCATCTCTGTGTTTATCATTCCTCTGAGTTGAGAACCCTCCTGCTCCTCCCTCCTACGCTGTGCGGAGCACACAATACACTGCACAGTGCAGTCATCTCATTTGCTACAGAACACGAGAGCTTACTGCTTCTATCTGACCATTAGCCAGTATCTTCTCTTCTTCACCTTTGGTGACCTTGCTTGTCCCCTCTACTTCTGGAAAGTTGACTTTTTCCTTTGCTTCGTCATGAGTTAGAACATGCAGTGTTTGACTGGAGCGTCCACTCAACACAGAGTCCTGTGGTTCTGCCCACGTTCCTGCATGCGACAGGATTTCATTCTTTTTGTGGCTGAATAATATCACACTGTGTGAGGGCAGGGAGATGGCTCAGCAGAATAAGGGCTTCCCTGGTAAGCACAAGAGCCTGAGTTCAATCCCCAGTTCTGAAAAAAAAAAAAAAAAAATTCTAATATCACACTGCGTGTCTGAACCATGTCTTCCTTATCCATTCATTCTGTTGATGGTCCTTTCAGTTGATTCCATTTAATTTTTTATATTATATAAAGAGAATTAAAATACTAAAAATATATTAGAAATGACCTTTTTCTTTTTTTTTGTCTACTGTGAATGATACTGCAATAAGCATGGAGATGCAGCTATCTCTTCATCTCCAGGGGTAGAGCTGCTGGATGATATGGTAGATCTATGTTTACTTTTTTGAAGAACCTTCTGTGACGCCTGTGCTAAGGAACATTCCTACCAGCAGTGTCCAAGGGTGCCCTTTTCTCTACATGCTTCCTGGTGCCTGTAAGCTTCAGCTTTTTGTTCTGTTTAGCCTTTATTTTCCTTTTGAGACATGACCTCATTACAAGCCAACTCATGATCCTTGCGTCTCAGCCTCCAGGTTGCCGATCACCGGCGCATGCCACTGTGCCTGGCTGTCTTTAGTCTTTTTAGTGATAGCCATCCCTACTGGGGTGACTTGGTGCCTCGTGGCAGTCTTAATTTGCATTTCTCTGATGATTAGTTATGTTGAGCATTGCTTCCTATACATGCTGACCACTTGTATCTCTTCTAAATATATCCAAGCATTCATGTAATAACTTAAAGTACTACCATGCTTACCAATTTGAAATCTTAGTGCCTAAGCATGTGGAGGGAAATGCATCTGCTTCTCCTCAAGCAGTGATAGTACCGATGTGAAAGCCATGCAAGCTGTTACATTTCAATGTGTTCAAATCATTTGTGTATATTCTTTAAAACTGATACTATTAAATATTAATAATTTTTAATTTTAAAGTTAAAGTATGTGCTAATAAGCATTTCTCATTTTAAAGTATTTAAATTGAACCAAAACACTTTCTCTTTTTACATATTTAATACAGGGTCTACAGGGTCTCACTACGTAGATTGGACCTGTAGTGACCCTCCTGTTTTTCAGCCTCCCAAGGGCTGGGATTACAGGCGTGTGCCTCCACGCCTGTTCTCAGTTGCTGTCTCAGCATGCCCTGGAGGCGGGGCCAGCATGGCATGCCGGGGACTGAATCCTGGTCCTTGCATCTGCAGTAGGCACTTTAATCAGCTGAGCTATCTGGCCGGCCCTAAAACAGTTTCTTTATTTGGATTGTTAGTCTTGATTTGTAGTCACTAAAATAATGACTATTGCTTTACTATTCTTAGTAGGCTATCTTTTCTGAGGGTATCACAAAGCCTAAAACGTAATTTTTTTGAGGTTAATACTTAACTATTTAGTTTGCATTTGGTTAGTATGTATTTTGTGTAGTTGTGTTCCTTGGTTTGCTTCCATTTTTTTAAGGAGTACTTGAAAGGTTGGCCTTTTCTCTTTCTCATTACTTAATATCTCTTTTATGGTACCCACATAATTTATCCATTAATATGAAATGTTGCTACTGTGTGACTCAGAAGATCTTGGGTTTTAACATTTCTAGCCCAAGTTAGCTATCATATAAAGTACTGATGACATTTAATTATATTCTTCATAGAAACACTGATGTTTTAAATGTTTTTCTTAGTTTTCAAAATTCTGGTGCTGTTTTTAAGAAGTATAACTGCATCATATGAATTTTCTTTACATCATGTGTGGAAGACACTGCTTAGAAATTCAGAAGTAACTGTAGGGAGAAACATTTGATGAATGATAAGTCATAGAGCTACTCAAATGAATTGCATGAGGGCAGTCAAATAAAATAGATCAGCCCACCAGGCACTGCACAGAAGGTGGTTAAAGTTGGCAGGAGACATTGACAGGAGACATGTTAGATGTTGTGAAAACAAATACTGTACTGAATGCAGTCTCTCAGGAAGAAAACAAATTGTTGGAAATAAAAATTGTCTTTTCAGATCACTTACATATTTAATTTATTTTTATTTTTTATTTTTATTTTTATTTTTTGTCTTTTTGAGACAGGGTCTCACTATGCAGTTCAGGCTGGCCTTAAACTCACTTTGTAGCTCAGGTAGGTCTCAAACTCACAACAATCCTCTTGCCTCAGCCTCCCAAGTGCTGGGATTACAGGCATGCACCACCACGTCCAGCTTTACTTACATATTTTATATCTGATTATTATGTTTTCAACTGTTGCATTTTCCTTGTATGTTCTAGATATTAACAGATTTTATTTGCAAACATTGTCTCCCATCCTGTAGTTGTTACTACATTTGTTGATTATTTTTATTTTTATTTATTTAATTTTTTTTGTGTTTGGTACAGGGTCTTACTATACAGCTTGGACTCATAGCGATCCTCCTATTTTCAGCCTCCCCAGCACTGGGATTACCATGTGCCACCATGCCCGCTCTTGCTGGCTGGCTCAGGGGCCCGGGGTGGAGCTGAGATCAAACCTGGGAATCTGATTTCCTTGGGCTTGCCTAGGCAGGCCTGCTTAGTCCGCTGAGCCATCTCTGTGGCCCACTTTGTTGATTATTGTACTATATTTTGTTGCCTTTGCTGCATAGAAAAGTCTTAGTTCGATATAATACCATTTTTCTATTTTTTACTTTGCTACCAGTGTCTATAAGTATTCTAAAAAGCACCCCTGAAAAGGAAGAAAACATTTTAAAACAAAAGAATTATGGTATCTCTAAGTGGCAAACTCTTACCAAGCCATTTTAGATGCTTCTTCCTTCCTTCCTTTCTTTCTTTCTTTCTTTCTTTCTTTCTTTCTTTCTTTCTTTCTTTCTTTCTTTCTTTCTTTCTCTCTCAGTACTGGGGATCAGACTTAGAATCTTGTGCTTGCCAGGCAGGCACTTATACTGCTGAACTGTATCCCTAGTCCTAGATGTTAATTTTTTTTTAGGTTCTTTTTTTATTTTAATTTATTTATTTGTATTTTAACTTGAAGAGTGAAAAATAGAAGCAAAAACAAAGAGAAAAATGACATAAACAGGGTAACATATAATGACACATATGTTACAGATTTTTAAAACATGGATGGCCAAATATATATATATAAAATAAAACAATCCAACACAGATCAGCAGTCCACAATAGAAGTGGGTTATCCACAGAAGTGTTGACTTAAGCCATTCACAGCTCATTATATTAATATGACTTTACTTTTTATACCTCCATTTTTATATTTTTCTGCTGAATGGTTAAGACCAAGTTAAAGCAAGACCTATATAACAAGAAATGTAACTTCTGAGCCCAGGGGCGGGGGTCGCACGGAGGGGCCGTCCGAGCTGGGGCGGTGGCGGCGGCAGGGAGCAAGCCCCGAGGGTTCGTGGGGAGCCACGTCTCACTACACGAGGCCCCCCAACACCTCCCTGTTTGTCAGGAACGTCGCGGACGCCACCAGAAAATCTAAAGCAGTCCACAGTAGCTGGCAAGCACCCCCCAAGTTAAAACCAACTTGTTAGCTAGAATCCAAGCATAGCCCAAGCAGGCGAGACAAAAGGCACCTGAAGTTCAAGCGTCAAGGAGTAAAGAGGCAGGGTGGACACTGATATAAGTCTCTATCAAGCAAAAGACAAAGCCAACTTTGAGGCTTCGGCTTTCCTACATCTACTCAGAGTTCCAGAGCCAAAGCCAAGTCTGATTTTGTTGGTTCTGCATCTCTTATAAAGTCCATCTTGCAAGTCTTAAAGAGTAAAGGTCAAGGCTCAAGGTCAAGTGACATTGAGCTAGTCATGTTCGAACATGTTTGAGATGCTGAAGAGGCTCTTTATAACCTAAATAGAAAGTGGGTATGTGGCCGTCAGATTGAAATACAGTTTGCACAAGGTGATTGCAAAACAGCAGGCCAAATGAAATCAAAAGAACGTCATCCTTGTTCTCCAGCTGATCACAGGAGATCAAGAAGCCCCAGTCAAAGGAGAACTCGAAGTAGAAGTTCTTCATGGGGAAGAAACAGGAAGCGATCAGATAGCCTTAAAGAGTCTGGACACAGGCGATTTTCTTACAGCCAGTCTAAATCTCGTTCCAAGTCACTCCCAAGACGGTCTACTTCAGCGTGGCAGTCAAGAACTCCAAGAAGGAATTCTAGTTCTAGAGGACGGTCAAGGCCCAAGTCTTTACAGAAAAGGTCCATGTCAATATCACAATCAAGTTCACCTCAAAAGTAGACTAGCTCAGGAACAAAATCAAGATCACATGGAAGACATTCTGACTCCATAGCAAGATCCCCCTGTAAGTCTCCCGCGGGGTATACTAATTCTGAAACCAGAGCACAAACAGCAAAGCATTTCATTTTCAGTCACATTCTAGATCTCGGAGTTATTGTCATAAAAACAGTTGGTAAAAAAAAAAAAAGGAGTACTACATAGTCTTTAATATAAGTTATTATATCTCATTATATTAAATAAAAACTCTTCAAGGCTTACAAAAAATTTGAATTGATATGAGTTACTTCTGGGCATGTGGAAGAAATAGTATCTTTTTAGATTTAGTAATATTTAATAAAGTGGTCTCGGTTTAAGGGCCTATACCATAAGTTATGTATCTAAAACATCACCATTTTGTGAACCTTTTTAAATTTTTTTTTCATTTTCTTAGTACATGTTTCTAGTCTGTGAAGTTTACTTGTGTTTTAGAGAGTAGGTGCTTGAACATATACTGATTTTGTTCTCCTTCCTATCCACACCACCTCCCTCCCTTCATCTCTGGGCCCCCCTTTTGCTGGGTGGGAAGGAAAGGAGAGTAAAAAGAGTTATGGTGGACTATTTTTTATTTACGTTGTTATAGAAAGTTACTTCTCAAAGAAAATGGCTAAAATGGAACCAACATAGAATTCCACTTGGGTGTTGAATATTAGTTATATTAATACCAATTTAAACAAAAAACTATTTTTACTCTAAAGCATTTTTCATGTAAAAAAATGATTGTGACTTTATATGTTTGACATTGTCTCTTTTGTGTCTTCTGTTTAAGCTTGGGCCAGTTCCCAGTAGGTACTAGTTAAACAAAAATATTATGAAATCCCAAAAGTACATTTATATAGTGATCAAGGATTCTAAAGATACATTTGCTCCTGAGCCCTCTTTAGCCTTTATTTTTATTGAATAATACAGCACAAATAAGTTGACATGAAATTGTATCCTGTACCTTAGTAACTTCAAAAAGGTGGAAACATTTTTAGAAATACTGGATTTTGAGTGGTTTGAACATATTTCATTAAAAATTATGGTGTGCAGCATTCACTATGCAGAAAAAAAAAAATGTAACTTTTGTATCAGATAAGGTCAGTCAGGTACCCTCAGGGTTTATCCTGTAGCCCTGAACCACACTTTGTAGATCCCTTGTCAGTGTCAGCCTTGTGGATCAGTCATGGCCATTGCTTGACCAATTTGCTCTCTGTGGAAGCCTGAGAGAAAGTTTTCTCTCCATGTGACTCTCCTTGGGCACACTATACATCATCGATTGCGTTCCTCTGTGGCCCCATAATCCCACTGATCAGAAAATTTGGGGCACAACTGAGTTACATGATGTTACAGTACAAATTCTCCTATGTCCTGAGTCTTCACTGACCTTGAAAGGCTATGGCCAAAATGGTAGCTGACCTTGAAGCCTTTCTTTTTCTCCAAGTTTTGATCTGCAAGCTTAGGTTGTTAATCCTCCAGAAGAGAAGTTTATTATTACCCTGCAACATATGCAGTTCAGTTTACTCACACTATTAGTCTAGAAACGTGACAGAGGCAAGACCATTCACTTATACGCACTAGATGGGTAAGACAGTGATCCTGAGAAACATCAGGAGATTTTTGAAACTAGAAGTTAAGTGGTAGGATTGTCACCTACCATGGCTAACTATATATGCTGAAACTAACTATAGATGTTAATTTTAATAAAAAATATTATTATACATAAAATTTACCAGCAGCAGACTTTCCAGGCCGTAGAGTGGACATGCATTTACTTGTACAAGGAGCTGCCACCAGTTGCCTGTATGACTTGTGTTTTATTCCTATCAGTTGTGTTTCTTGTATCCCTGGTGCTGTGTGCTGCAGGCTGTGGCTGAGATCACCTTGGCATGTGACAAATGGCATTTTCATGTTGCTTTAGTTGACATTCTCTGATGACTAGTTAGGGTTTATTTCTAGATGTCCCCCTAAAACTTCTTGTACTCATAGGTGGGGCTTTTGAAAGATGACTGGATTATGGGGTGCTATAGCTAAGTGTGATGTCAAAGTGACGCCTGGTTAGAAGGGGAGGCTCCCTGGGGCTGTGACCTGGAAGGTGGATCGTCCTCCCTCCCTCCCTCCCTTCCTTCTTTCTCTCTGGCAGCCCTGAGGTGGGCAGCTTTTCTCTGCCCATCCCCTTCTATTGTGACAGTTCTTCCTGGAGCTGGCCAACCATGTAAGGACTGAGGATCCTAAGACAGGATGTTGAGTATTTTGTTCCAGCAGTGAGGAGAGTGACTAAGATAACCAGTGATGCTCATGAGTTTGATGTGTATTCCAGGCATTACTCTTTCTCCTTTTGTAAAAAAATGTTT
>PVKA01010970.1:12758-62698 GCA_004027165.1 Ctenomys sociabilis | reverse complement strand
ACAAAAGGAAATGTACAACAAGTAAAATCAATTGAGTCAGATAAGGCAAAGTGAATGGCATAAGCTGCAGGATACTAATCAGCTTTTCTTCTGGATGGTTAACAACCTAAGATCACAAGTCAGAGTTGGAGAAATAGAAGAGCCACAAGGCCCGCCAACATTTTGGCCCTAGCCTTTCAAGGTCAGCGAAGACTCAGGATATAGGAGAACCTGTACTGCAATATCATGAGACTCAAGTGAGCTCCAAATTTTCTGAGCAAGGAGATTGTGGAGCCACAGAGGAAAGAGATTGAAGTTCTATAGTGTGCCTGGGGAGAGTCAAATGAAGAGAAAACTTTTTCTCAGGCTCTCACAGAGAGCATTCTGGTCAAGCATTGGCCGTGACTCATCCACATGGATGACACAGACAAAGGAACTACAGAATAATGTACAGGACTATAAGATAAACCCTGAGAAGACTTCAATGACCACATGGTATGATGTTTTGGTTGTGAAAAAATAACCAGGAGGGAATAGCTGGGTAGCACGGGAACTCTAATCCTAGTTTTTTGAAAAATGTCCACATCATTTGTCATTCAAGAAAAGCAAATTAAATCTATGCTGAGTTTGCATCCCTCCCCAGAAAGAACGACTATCCTCAAGAAGTTGACAAATAGCAAATACTGAAGTGGCCATGGGAAAAAACACAGGGTATGGGCACTGCTGCTGTCCTCACTGCTCTTGCACTCACAGAGAAGCACAAAGGCCACCGTGCTTCTGTCTTCCCCTCCAGGACCAGCTCTCCCTTCTGACTGGGATCCCCACCTCCCAGGACTATTAGGGTGGATTTAAACTGTCATTGTCACTTAGACATTTTCCTCCTCATCTGCCCTTCTTTCCTCAGTTGCTATCTGCTGTCTTCTGTTATCTTCAGTGGCTTGAACCTGGAGCCCATTTTAGAATCTCTTCTGGGAAATGAGATGTATTGCTGTTAAAAGTGGTGGGAAAGATCTGGTGTTTTGAATGTCTGTAAGGTTTTACTTTGTTCTAGTGATCATTGTTGTCATTTTGTATTGAAGAAAGCAACCAGAGCCACACTAAGTCCATACTGAATCCACTAACTTGTGTGACATATAAAATTCATTGTACAACATAGGTCTCTTAATCTTCTTTTATTTTAATACTAAACTCACTGATAAAAGCACATGGGACAAATAGGATTGCACACCAAAGTGAGGAGACAGGCTTGGCTTCAGACTGGTAGGCTTTCCACACGAACTCTATGCTTACTGTGATTCTTTTTTATTTCTTTATTTTTTGGTACCAAGGATTGAACCCAGGACTGTGTGCTTGCCAGGTGGGCACTTATGCTGCTACACTATAGCCCCGGATGCCTTACTGTGATTCTGATGGAAGACATGGTAATTAACATTTGTATTTCTTAGTTCCCACATTGTGGAACAGAGACTAAAACAACTCACTCAAGTTTATTTTCAAAAGTTCATAAAATTTTATCATCCCATAAATTGATGATCTTACAGGAGAATGTCACAAATATTTTACAGTTGGAGGAATAAAGGGCAAATTTTTTCAAAATAGAAAAATCAAAATGCCTATTTATCTGGTAACTCTTTTCTCGACCATGAAATTCTCATCTCAGAAGCCAGTGTGCATTTTATTGTATTAACTTGCTAAATGACATCATAAAAATTTGGAATTTTATTCATGGATATGCAAACACTTTTTTGTACAAATGAATGCTTTATAACTTTTTAACTCATACAGTTAACTAAAGTGACTTTTTTCTGCCCAGAATATCTAAGAAATATTCAGTGACCAATGTATTTTCTTTGAATGGTAAATTGCATCATAGGAAATGAATGCCATAATACAACTAGTGAACAATCAGATCCTGTCTTAGATGAGACAGAATGTATAACTTTGCAAAGATATATAATCATCAACATTTAGTTTCAATTATTTTTTATCAAGCCCTTTCCTTAAATGCATGAAAATCTATTTTTTCAAATAGATTTCTTATACTACATCTCTCTTTTAAGTGCTTTGTATAGCATCTCCAGAACAAAATAGTCTATTTCTCCATATTTTGCTCACAGCTAACTATCTGTATCCAAATGCACATAAAGTCAGAGAAACACTGGTCTCAAGAACGTGCTTACATGACTTGCTATCATCTTAAAAGATACTTCATATCATACCACAGCATTAATGTGCCGATGATCCAATGTTCCTAGAAATCACTGTATAATAAAATAACTTTTAGAATGCTATTCACTGCATTCATTACAAAACAATGCATTTAATTACCTCATTTTGCTACGTTACCCTGAGGGCATATATTATTTGGTGAGAATCACTCTAGGTACATGGCAATTTCCAAGGATGCTACAGTGGCAGATAAGTTTCCTCTCTTTTCCAGATCATATCCCTAGTATGTAGTTACAGAAGCTTAAAAAATAATCCAACAAAACAATTACAGCTCATGATGATTTCCATGAAAAAAAAACAGTGTGTTGTTGGGGAAAGTAACAAAAAGGTTTGGGCATTTTAGCAGGTTATTAAGATAACTGAGTTTTTAAGAACTCATTTTAAAGAAATTATTTATGATTTTCAAAATAGACACATCAAGAAGAATTATACAAAGATTTTCCTATGCATAAGGAGTGAAGAAGGCTTGGAATGTTCAAAATGTTGACTCAGCCCATATTTTGTGGAAAACATGGTAGCAGGAAGCGAGGAAACAGAAGCCAGAAGAGGAGATGGATGTGGGTAGCACTCTTTCATAGAATCTGGTGAGTAGTTTTAATTTTGTTAAGAGAGCAACTGGCAGCCACTAGCCTTTTAAAAAGGGAGCAATGTGATTCAATTAGGTTAGCAGGGATTCTATTGTGTCTATGGTGGATGAAAAAATGAGAATAAAAATGAAAGGTTAGTCAAAAATTGGCAAAAGTCAAAAGAGAGAGGTTGATGACTTGCAAGTTCAATGGTAGCCATAGAGACGAGTAACAGAGTTCATTTCAGGAGGTGACTGGGAAAGTTTGGTGATCAATGGGTCTGTGCACACGCCACAGTCCTGGTTCAAGGATCCCAGAACCAAGGACAAGAGCAGCTCCGGGCTGACTTCCATCTTCTTCCCCTTACCTGCCTGTTTAACATCCTCTTTTGTTTTCCACACATTAAGCCTTCCCCAATCAGCACCTGTTCGTGTGCTACAATACCGTCCAGGGAAGTTCCAACCCAACCCAGCCCCACAGAAGCTTCATGGCCTTCCTGCTCCCTAAGGGGCTCCTGCTTCTCTCAGGCAAACTTACTGAGTTGAAAAACAAAGGATTTCTTTACCTTTATCTTGCTTCTCTTTAGCACCAAAGAAAAGAATCTTACAGTGATGTTTATGATTTGGTTAGAAAGCTTATAGAAATGAAGGAATTAACTAGGATCTTATTTTTAAAAATGAAGATAGTGAAGCCACTTCTGGCCTAAGAGATGAGGAAGAAAAAAGACTGAATTCTTTTCTGGCACACTAAATGTATGTGGTTGAGTCTACTTGGCATCCAGGAAGTGATATGAAGTAGTCATTTGGAAATAAAAATTGGAATACTACTAGATAATTCCATATTGAAGTAATACATTTGAAATATCAATTTATAGGTACATGGTTAGTCTTTGTATCTGGCCAGATCCATAAATCCGTAAAAGAAGTTAAATGAAGAGAATATTCCAAGGAGGTACGCTCAACTTTCACTGAGCCTTAGATTTTAGACAAAAACTAAAAATTGGTAAATTAAGAATAAATGAGAGCTAAAGGAATAGAGGCCTACCAATGTAAAAAATACTATACGTATATATTTTAAATGTGGTAAGGAGATGTGGATAGATAAGTTTATGAATGAAATGGGTTGTGAGCAGGACTTTGAAAAACTGAGATACATGGATATAAGTTTTATATTGACAAAAATGAAAAAGGACAAAGAAAGACTTGATCTTGTGGAGAAAATATTAGCCTATTTATTTATTTAATGTATTTAGTGCAGGCTCTATAGGGTCTCACTACACAGATCAGACTCATAGTGATCCTGCTGTTTTTCAGCCTCCCATGCTCTGGGATTACAGGTGCATGCCACCACATCGAGTCTCAGTCTCTGTTCATCATGTTCCATGGGGGGGACCTGCACTGCACACTAGCAATCAAACCCCTGGTCTCTGAATCTGCCTAAGCAGCTGCTTTAATCCAGTAAGCCATCTGATGGGCCTCTATTTTAGTTTTTGAAACAGGGTTTCACATTGTAGCTTAGTCTGGGCTTGAACTCACTATGCATTCCAGGATCACCACACACTTGCAGCAATCCTCCTGCCTCAGATTCCTGGGGTCTTGGATTCAAGTGTTTGCCACCATGCCTGGTACAACCTTGTTATTAGAAATCTAGAAGGAGAACAGTTTTCCAGAAGGGAGACTGTGAAAGCTAGACACAGGAGTATTTTGATTTGAGAAGGGTAGCTTAATCTCATCATTAGGAAGGGAAAGAGCACAACGTAGCGAGGCACACACTGCTTACAGATTTGCATCATGGGATGAGGAAATTCACCTTTAATGGCTATAAAAGGTGATGAGCACAGTGAGGATTCATTAATAAAAAGATGTGTATTTTAAAGAGGCAATTTTTGGTCAGATGGCTAATGAGATCATGGATATGATAAAATCATAAGAGAGATTAGTGCTCAGCTAAGGGTGAGCTACTCATTCATCATTGCTGTTTTTTAAAATAAAGATAACATAAAGGAAACAGTAGAACTACTTCAAGCATTCTTAGATGCATAGTGTGAAGACTGTGCCTCAGCTATGCCATGTGCAGAGACTAGTGACTTCTGTGAACGCAAACATTGCATGTCATAAACAGGGGCTAGGATTCATAATACCAACCAGAATAGAATGGAGAAAGAAGAGTCAGAGGAGGAAAGAAGAGAGATGGCAGAGGAGGAGAAGGGGTTGGAAAGCAAACAAGCTGTGTTAGGTACGTGTACCCACTTCCCAGAGTGGATTGTAAACTGCGTGTACTGCAAACATGTACTACTAAAAAAAGATAAAAGAGTTGAAACTAAGATTTGTTAAAATATAAGGACTCTTTTTTATGTTTTAATTGAGAAATCCCCTTTGTTCAAAATACTCATAAAAATCTTCTATTTCAAAATTTTAAAGTAAATACATCTACTAGCTGAATTCTTTATTAAATTCTTAAAGATCTTAGAAAAAATTAAAAATAATATTTTACCAGTGCGGCAGCTCCACTGTATTTAGTGCAAGTAAGATCTATCTGTTGTTGTACATATTCGTGTGAAAAATTGCAACATACCAAATAATGCAAAAATGTAAATGTACAACCTCATGAGTTATTGTAATACCAAAATGTATTGTCAAACATTGGGCAAGAGAAGAAAAGTTACTGTCAGTTCTACAAAACCTTTGGGAATAGCCTTTCCTGGTGACATCTTTCCTGTCTGCTAGTTTACCCAATTTTGTTGTCTAATTCTTTAATGGTGTAATCCTATTGTTTTCTGTCCCACACTGAGCCTTATATGAATGGAGTCATAAAGCATGCACTGTGTTGTGCTTTGATGCTGTTACTCAGAGTTGTTCTTACCATTCATCCCAATTTTGTTTTGTACCCACTTTTTATTCATTTCTATAGATTATCTTATAACATATGATGCTCCAATTTATAAATAAATCTTATTTTATCCAACTATTCTCTCACACATAGGAAATTTCAAGTTTGGGGACATTATATTAAAATACACTATGAATGTTCTTGTACTTGTAAAAGTGAAAATCAAAGGCTCAGATTACTTTTTAGTAGTTACCCTCAAACTGTTTTCCAAGTGATTAATTTTCTTCCACCAAAATTTTTAACTGAATTTCTACTGCCCAACACTTAAAGTTCATCCCAACTCTGGATAATATCTAAATTATTTTCCTCTTAACCAATATTTTGGGTGAATATTTGTATTTTGTTATTGTTTAATATGTATTTTCCTTACTATTACAGAAAGAGGGTGAGTGGTGACTGGTATCTAGTGGGTAGAGAAAAAACATCCTATCAAACATACAACAATCTCAATATGAAATAATTGCCTCCTCCCAAATGTTGATAATGTTAAGGTTAAGAAACCCTGACCAAGACTGGGGAGATAGCTCAGTGGAATAAGTGCTTGCCTGGCAAGCGCAATATTGTGAGTTTGATCCCTAGTACCACCAAAAAAAAAAAAAAAAACTAAGAAACTTTTGAACTAAAGCACACCCTAGAAATTTCTGAAGTATTATAAACTGTACATGTAAATGACACCATTTGGACGATATTTTCTTTTTCAAAAAAAATGAAAAACAAATTTTTAAAATAACCTCTTACAACCTTCTTTTTGCTTGTTATGAAAATGTAAGGCTAGGAATGAGTAAATTATTGGCCCACCTATAAATGTGCTTCCTACTTTATGAATGTGCATTCCATTTTAAGACCTATGTTAGCACATAGCTAGTTCACTTAAATTTAATGAATATTTTTCTGTGTCTGAAAAAAACATGAGTCTAGGTAACATAACAAAATCCTTGTAAACAATCAAGAAAAAAATAACTGGTTTTCAGTAATTGTTGCCTAATAATTATGAAAGTTATCAGCAGTCCATCACTGTTAAGTGAACAAATCTTTCTTTTTTCACTTTGCTATTTTCTCTATTTTTTTAAAAAAATTGTTTATTTTTTATTCATTTTGATGATAAAAAGATAAAATAGCAATGAAACAGTTTCAAAACAGGTTAGTGAGACAGTTATTATAATTAATGCATTGCATATTGTCTTCATAGTTATTCAGAGGATGAGATGCAGACATGATATTTTGTCTAGATAATATTAGTACAAACCTTTCTTCTCAATAAGCTAAGAGAAAGTAGCAGTATATCTTATCCTAACTACCTTGTATATACATATTTATATAAACAAGATGGTCAAAGCAATGGTTCTAAGAATCTCCATCAGGTTTTTTTAAAATGCCAGTTAATAGGTAGAACTTTCACCCTGACTAACTCTGTATGCTGATATCTGTGAACTAAGCAATCACATTGAGAAAAACAATGTATAATACTAAAACTATGCTTGAAATACCTGTCATTTTGACCTTCTCAGTGTATACTTCTTCTAATATCATTTCAATTATTGCTATACTCTCTTTAAAGTAAATGTTTGTTAAAAATAAAAAAGAAAAAGAAAAAAAGAGAAAATGAGCCAAGGACAAATCTCTTTACAGTCTGATTCACCACATTTGCAGTAAAGCAAAGCATAAAACAGAGGTTTAAATAAACCAATAGAAGTCAAGTAGACACATGGAAAATCAAGCTTCATGCTATGACTATGAGAGCACTGGCTACCATTTTTGAATGAATCACCTTCATGGTTATGGTGAATTTCAACTTGATTGTTTTAGGATCTGCTGGGGATACTTTTGATTGTCTCTGAAAATTCATAACCTTAGAGTCTAAGTCTGTTTCCGATTCAGCCCTCTCTGGACCTGTTCCCCTGCTCTTCTTTCTACGTGCCAGGAAGTAAGTATCTTTTCCCCCATGCCAGCACATCAGGATGATGCTTCTGCCTTGGAGCCAGATGACCAGGGACTGAATCCTTTCAATATATGAGCCAAGTCAAACTTTCCTTTGGGTATCAGAGTTTCTCCCTATCAGTGGGTAGATGACTAATGGAGTCACCTATGTTCATTGTCAGTATTCTCAATATTAACAAAATGACATCAAACATTTGACTAAGAATATTCTTGATAATTAGTATAAAACTATGTGATTCAAATAAGTAGTAAAGAAATATCAAAGAGGATAACCTTTCATGAAGGAATATTTCATCAATGAATATTAGTTTTATAGAAGTTTACTGTTTCTAGGAACCACACAAATGAGACTCCCATTAAAACTTGAGAATGGACATGGTATCTTCCAATTGAGCTTAGCAAAAATTTATTCTCACTCTGTTGACCTTGCTTTTGGAAACTTTGCAATACAGCGTGACTGAATTATGAGTTCCTGATCCAGCTTAAAGATGTCCCTGGGACTTGATATTGGGGAAGACATTTTATACTCTTCTGTGTCCTTTAAGTGTTATTTTCTTCAAAAGGGGAAAGCAACTTTTCCTGTAAAATATTTTAATGGCAAATCAAGATTTCAGGCACTTGAAATGGGCTAATGTATATTGGATTCATATTTTTATATGACATGGACTTTCAGTGCAGAAGCCTGTTTGAAAATGGTTAGCTAGTTTAAAGTTACACTTACTACCACCAACCCTAAGGGTTTGTTTATTTTACTTGGTATGATCAGTAACTCTTGTGTGCTGTCTACTCAGGAGAGGAGCTTGCAATTATTACTTCTACCACTGAGCTCTGACCCTGTGTATTGTCTGAGGTTGTGTTTCATCAGCCGTTTCCTTGGCAAGCCTCCTGTAGACATCAGAGGAAGGCAGACTAGTGCCTGATCAACTATTTATCGAAAAGTAGTTTAATATTAAATCTCAAAATGTTGTTGTTACAATTATAGGAAAGAAATGAACACTATCAGATTTAGTAGTGTGGAGGTTTTTCTGACATTATAAACCATCATCAAATACCTTATTTATACATCAGCATTGCACAAGCAGAAAATATGAGGATGAGTCCCTTGATCTTGTTAAGAAAGAAAGCATATTGTTTGTCAGTATTTTTGTTGGCCTGTTGGTTTTTTCGTTTCTTTATTGGAAGAACATGTGAAGCTTGAAAATAATAACTTCACTGTATTCTCACCACTTTCATAAATGAATCTGCTGGTTCTTGACTATTAAATCTCACAAGCTGACTAAAACTTGAGATGACTAATGACAATGGCCGTAAATCCCACAGAGATATTTTATTATTTCTAGTTTTCTCCTCCACATTTTTATGGAAAGATGTGTTGTAAACTTCAGTGTGAACATTAAAAGGCAAAAGGAATTTTGAGACAAAGGCAAGTTACAAAAATGTAAAAAACAATGGATACTGGTTAAAATAGAAACACCAAACTTTTCTAACACTGAAGCCCTCCCATCATTTTTCACTCAATATTTCTGTACATCAGAATACATCCTGGGCACTACACCACCTGTTGAGGCTTAGATCCAAACTAGTGCTCAAAGATCGATGAGTTTGGAAAGTGATCATGTTGTAGGCAGCTGAGTTAACTAGAAATATTGTAGGCAGTCATACAGGGTTAGGCTCTGGAGACTAGATGTCTTGCAAGTCTGGGAGGGACAGATGCTCCTGCTGTGAACCAGGCCTAAAGGCCAAGTAAATGCTAAAAGAGTAGCACCTGGGATTGATCTTCTAAATAGGTATGATCACCTGGAAAGACTCTGAGTCAATAGCCCAACCCCCAATGGGAAGAGACCCTGTCCCATATTCATGCCTGCTTACTACGTGACTCGCTTCCCAATTGGTCCTGCGCTTAATCAATTTTACCTGAACAATGGTACTTGCCATCCCATTGGTTGACCATAGTTTTGCCCCACCCCACATCCAGCCAAGCGAGACACCTTCTTCTCTAGCCTAGCCCCGAGTGGTTTTGCCCTATAAGAGTCCCTAAAAGAGACAGCTTCCCCAGGCAACCCGCTCGGGTCCCCTTTCTGTCCCTCTCCAACAGAAGCTTTTCTTTTCAATAAAGTTTTATCCTCAACCTCTGTTTGTTCCTAAAATTCATTCTTCTGTTTTAGAGAACACGAACTCATCCAGGTCAGGTCGGGAGTTTTATTTTCCTGTATCAATCCGATCACAGGATTACGGTGCTCTTCAGGGTACTCATTCATGTGCCAAATAGCTTTCCCCCCCAGGCCAGTACACAATGCTATTTCTGCCATGAAGCCAGCCAACCATGGTCTGAATCCATTAAAATAGTGAGGAATTACAAGCAACATTCCCTCCTTTACATTTCAGGTGTTGAGCATTTTGTCCCAGCATGGGCAGTAATTAATATAACTCGGTGTGTTGTTTTTGCAATTGCATACATATCAACATCCCTAAACTGCTAGGAATGATTGGCTGCATTACTCATTTCACATTCAACATTGGACAGTCTAGTTTGGGAGTATTTTACACTTTCTTCAATTAAACAGGAACAAAATCTTTTGAGGTAAACATTCCATTTACTACTGTGTGTTAGTGCTCCTGGCACCAAGGAGAGACATGAACACTGTAGCAGGCATCCAGTTAGTATGTGTAAGACCAGTGAAAATTGAATGAAAGAATTGCTTAAGGACAAAAGTAAACATTTAAAATACATAAATATAGTAATAAAATTTAATAGCATCAAATAAAAGTAAAACCAAAATATAGAAAGTCTCACATTTCTGTACTGTTATGGTTTGTATCTAGATGTTCCCCTAAAGCCTTCTGAGCTCACAAGTGTGGCTCTGAGGGGGTGACTAAATCAGGGGTCAGTAACACTCGTGGGCAGGTCAATCAACTAAGGATTTTACAACCAAGTGTGGTGCTAGGCAGAGAAGCCAGGTCTGACCAGGTGGGTCTAGGGGGCCTAGGCTGGGAAGGTCTCCCTCCCTCCCTTCTCCCTTGAGCACTCTCTGCTTCTAGTCATATTCCTCTGCCATGTCATCCTTCCTTGAAGCCAGCCACTGTGGAGTGAAGTGTGTGTATATGGGAGGCAGGATATACATTTCCTTTTTTCATTTGCGAATGCCAAACATTTTTTCCTAACAATGACAAAGTAGAGGCATGTATATCTCCATTTATTTTTCCTCCTATTGCATTGTATACTGCAAAGCAAAATTCAAAAGTGATCCAAAACGAAGGATAAATGAAACCAAAGCCAAAACAGAAAACAATGATGTATGAAAAAGATAAAAATAATTGTACATACCAGGCACATGAAAGACAAAAGAAATGCATTGATCAATTATTCTGTACAGAACAAAAAGGAAATGAATGCCCTATCTTGATTTTATTTTTATTTTTTATTTTATTGAAGTACAAATGTTAATGAGAAAGTTTTAAGACACCTTAACAGGACAGATTCAATAAATTAATACATTGCAAACTGTTTTCATTGATTTTTTTTTAGACAAGATCTTGTCATGTACATCAGACTGGCTTTGAACCCACTATTTAGCCCAGGCTGACCTCAAATTCAATGTGATTGTCCCCCATCACCCTCCTAAATAGTGGGATGGCAAGTGTACATCACAGTGACTGGCTCCAATCTTGATTTCAGGTTTGCATACAACTCAGTTACTATAGTCAACTGTACAGAAGAAAAACCCTAATTGTAGCTATTTCTGAAAAGTAGGTATAATTCTAAAAACAAGGAAAGCATGTTTATAATGAGATTAATTATTGCTCCTGTTCATAAAGTGAAGAAAAAGCTAAAAGAACACATGCACCATATTAATACCCTGCTCATATCCATCACCAAGTTGTTGATTAACATCAGTTAACAAATATTACCCTTGATGTTATTAACTTTATTGTTAATAACTAAATTTGGCAATCATCAAAGAATGTAAACAGAACCAATGTCTGCTTAATCTTACAGAAAATATTTTACTAAAATGTATTTGTAATATATGTTTAAAACAAGTTACTGACATACTGAAAACTCTGAATTCAGATAAAATAGTTTGTCAGTATACCAACATAGTGGCTGAAAGAGTTTATCTCTAGTATTGAGTCATATCATACCCGAAAAACATTCCGAAATATTTACTCAGGAAAGAATCACCTAAGAAGCTTAAACTGGAATGCATTTCTAAGCAATCATAGTTGAGCTCGTGTGAACTACAATGAATCAACAATAGCAAAATATATATACACATAATTCACAAAAGATTTATTGGCATAATCTTCTAAGGTACATCTGGTGCTTTTAGATAGGTAATAGAACCAATTTACCAGGGATGACATATCAAAGCCTTAGGAGAAAATGACTACTGCCAGATGCCACCTATAATCACTTTCTGCTGGTTCTAATATCTGTCTTGCTCTGGATGGCCTCAATTCATTCTGGAAGACAAACACAGAGAACAATGTCAGTAGACATTAGAAACAGGTGATACATGTAAGTGAAAATATTGCCATGGAATAGGTCACATTGCAATGCGCAAGGTTTTCAAAACAATAATAACTTCATTCTATTTCATTCAAATGTCAACCAAACAGTTGAAAGTCATAAAAAAAGAATGACTTTTATGCTAAGAAACTTTCTAATTCCCACAGGTAGGCTTAGTGTTTATAGCCTTTCAAGCTGACAACACACCTTGCCCTAGTCTTCCTTCACCCTGTCCTTAAAGCAAGTGCCCACCACTGGCCTACAGCATCGAAGGGATCAGATGACCATTGACAAATGGTCTTTGCTGACCACAGAAGTTGATATATATTATTATAAATGAACTTTAGAATGAAAAGAGCAAAATTACTAGTCATAAGAAATTTTCTAGAATAATAACAAGCAGTATAAAGCTATACCATAGATACCCTAGTCAAAATGTTGTTGCCTAATGCCTACTCAACTTCTTTAAATTGTACTATTATGGTTTCCCTTCTAATTCTCATTCTCTCTCTCTCTCTCTCTCTCTCTCTCTCTCTCTCTCTCTCTCTCTCTCTCTCTCTCTCTCTGTCTCAGGTTTCACTACCTACTACTAGCCTCAAGCTTCTCACTTTCTTGCCTAACCTCCCAAGTGCTCATATTGCAAGTGTGTCCATACATAAACTCTAAAACTTCTCTGAAAAGTCTTGTAGTGCCTCAATTAGTGATGAATATTGCCTCTCAAATTGAAAAAAACCCAGACTTTTGAGATATGTCTATATTTCAATGTATTACCTTAATTGTAATGCTTTGGCCTTCCTCTGGACACTCTTGTGTTTATTTTTTGACAAACATTCTGATAACATCATTAGAGTATACATTTCCAAGTATAATATTTTGAGGCATTTATGAAGCAAAATATAACTAAACCCCAAAGGACAAAAGAAATCTTATATTTAGGAAAAAAGGCTCTTTTATCATTGTTCATACCTTATTCATTCATCAGTCACCAGTCACATCAGTGTGTGCTGAAAGAATAGCTCATGGGACAAAAAGAGCTACTCAGCTCTGTGCTTTCAGCATCTAGTGCACACTGGGAAGCCATGGGCACATTGGACTATATCAATAAACTTCAATAAAATAAAGACATAATATGTACACTGTTGGGTTAAACAACATTCTCCTCAGATTGAGCAGCAACAATGAGGGGACCTGTAGAATTGATGGGTTGTTCTTTTCTTGACAGCAAAAAATCCCAAGTTGGATAATGTTTTGCCTTAAAATAATTGTTTATTACGTAGTAGCAGAAGATTCTATTATACATCAGACAATATAAGAACTAGGTGGTTCTCAAAATGACATTCATAACGTAAGAATGTTATAATTTTTCAATCTCATGAAAATTTCAAAGCAGATAGTTATTTGTGAGTCCTAACCAGAACCTCAGTTTAGTCTCCCAGAGTTACACCATCTCAGTGATTTGCTTTTGCTGGCCCTTACATGGCCTCATCTGCTGCCTATAATAAAGACTGGATAAAAACATATCATGTCCTTCCTATTCTAATTACTTTCATTTCATTGTGCTACTGTTCTAATTTGAGTCTTTCTTTTCTCTGGCAACCGAAAGTCCACCAATCATTAATCATGCATACGATCCTCTAGGCCTGTACAGTTAGATACAACCTATGCCAGAGGTCTTTCAGTTTGAACTGTGGGCATGAAATTAGATTTGACACAGGAGTGATACAGAAGAAAGAAGCCCCAGACCTCTTTGATATCTGGCACAAGTTCATGTTCTCTAAAATTGAAGAATGAATTTTAGGAACAATGGAGAGCAAGAGCAGAATATATTTATTGGGGAAAAGAAATCTTCCGTCCAACAGAGAGACAGAAGTGGTCCCAGGTAGTTGCCAAGTATCTTGCATTTTCTAGGGATTGTTGTAAAGCTCATACATGAGGTGAGGTGGGCTAAGGAGGGAAACATGGGAAACCGCAAGGTGGGCTTGAGGTGGGACAAGAATATAGTCATCCAATAGCATTATGAGTATAATTGCTTAGGTAAAATCCATTAAATCAGGATCAAATGGGGAAGCGAATCAGGTAGGAAGTAGACATGAATACAGAAGAGGGATTTTTCAAATAGAGAGTAGGGTTAGTGACTCTTTCTGGAGTTTTCAAGGTGATTGATACCTATTTAGAATATCAATTCCTGATTCTTCTCCCTAAGGAGATGTGTGGGTGTCTTTGTGTCACATTTTTTGTTGAAATCTGGCCGATAGCAGAGGTGCCCCATTGTTGGAAGATATCTCTCCTTTGCACTGGCTCCTTTGAGGGTCTAGTCCTATTTTACTGCTATCACATTTCTAACTTAGTTGCCTATGACAGAACTATATTGGGAGGGAACCATTACACAGTTACTATAAAGCCCTGTTCATCTGAATCTCAGATACACTCTTAATAAGCAGGCTCAGGATCTTGCAATTTGTGTTTCACCTAACATTGCATATGTCAGTGTCTTTTAAAACTGTGAGGCTTTGCAAGGCTCTCAAAGGTGAACAGGTTCTTGTTATGCTGTGCAGACATTTGAAATTACAATAAAGTCTTTTGGATTTAGAAAATCACTGTCAAAAATGAGAGTTTTAATATGTTTATAACATTTAACTTTGTCACTTGGTATGCCTGTTGAGTGATTCTTATACTCTTCTGGTATATAATAGGTGAAAATAAAGTGCAAATATCACTCCACCTAATGGGTTGGCTTTGAGTGTATCGTATGTTGGTACCACAGGCAAACATCATGGGGAGTCAAACAGGTATGAGTAATTCCACTTCTTGTACTTACTAGGTATAAAATTGTTAAAAATTACTAACCCTTGAAACTTTTGGATCTTTCTTTCTTTCTCTTTCTTTCTTTCTTTCTTTCTTTCTTTCTTTCTTTCTTTCTTTCTTCTTTCTTTCCTTCTCTCTCTCTCTCTCTTTCTCTCTCTCTCTCTCTGTCTCTTTCTCTCTCTTTCTAGACATGATCTCATTATGTAGTTCAAACTGGCTTTCAACTTGTTATGTAATCCAGGGTGGCCTCGATCTCTGGGTGACCCTCCTGTCTCAGTGTCTAGAGTGCTTGGATTATAGGTCTACATCACCTTGCCTTGCAGTTGTTTTGACTGCTACTGGTACCAATCTTAAATGGTGCTGAATGATATCTAAGACAGAGAAGGTATTATCCTTTTACCTCTATCTTAATAGATTGACAAATAGAAGGACATTGTATGTATGTGTGTATGTATATGTTGGTTTGCATCTGTGCATAGGTCATGAAGCAATACTTTGGTTGAGAATTTTGTATTTTGAACCTCAAAGAAGAAATTAATACAAGTAGCCTTCATTTATAGATTGGACATATTCTCAATTGATTGTATTCATTTTCTGGGGATGGTGGGACATAGAAGCTTTTGCAATATAAATGTGTTCCATTGCATTTCTGAATATTAAAAGTCACACATTCTTATCACTTGGCTTGAATTAAGATTTTGGCAGAGTAGTTTTCACTTCTAGAGGCTCATAGGAGACTGTTTCATTGAGTTTTCCATATTTTGGAGCCCATCAATATTCCTTGACTCATGGCTAAATCAGAACCACTGCAACTCTTTGCCTCTCTTTCCTTGGCACACCTCCCTTTGTTAGTAGTCTGTGACACATCTGGGGAAAGGTTTCGCTCCTGAAGAGTTATGATTGGATTAGTCTCACTGAAATAACATTAGATAATGTTCCCCCTCTCACTTTCAAACCCAAATCACACCTACAAAATTGATTTACCTTTTAAGGTAACATATTTACAAATTCTAGAGATTGGGATATGGATTTCTTAGAATGAGGTAATTATTTTGCCTACACACCTCTGTCTATTGTTTCTATATCTCTGTGGCATATGCTAGATAGAACTACAGATTATTTTTAAAATTCTACTTAGATCATCAGTAGAGCTTTCAGGGCATATCTTTAGGGTAGTATCTAGCCATTTTCCAAAGCTTAACTACCTGAGTATCTCCATTCTTATCCTTACCAACTGGATTTTTGATCCCTAAACATGCACTAAGTGAGCACCTTGGCAGAATATAGTATCAAAAGATGTTTGTATAATTTTTCTTGAGTGACTGAAATAAAATTTTAAAACTCTACATAGTTGAAATCAACATTAGAGTCAACAGTGTGGAGCAAGAATGTGACCAATGGTCTAGGTCCTAAAGAACTACTGTGCTTAAATCTGTAATCTCAACTTCACTCCAGTCTTCCAGCTACCTCCACGGGTCACTTGGCTCCATTTCTTGTACCATCTTTTGTTTTCTGCCAAAAACCTCACTAACACTACCTCCAGCAGAAGCTCAGAATGTGTGCTCACATTTCTTTATTTTTTTAATGTTCTGTTATTTAACTAAGTTAAGAAATTTAGAACACTAATTTATGAAGATAAATTCCATTTGTCAGAGCAAAAACAGATCATAGGTAGCCCCAGAGCTGAGGAACAGCTTTGATTTTTGCCAAAATCTGTGAGTCTACCACTTTCTGATCCACACTTCACTGCTCTGAAATCTGGTGTCTCTCTTTCTCGTTGTTGAAGATCTTGCCCTTCTGATGTCTGGGTTTCCACATCTTCTTCTTGAAGCATCAATGAGGTGTTTGAGGATTTTCACTTTGCTGATATCAATTTTTGTAGAGGTGGCAATGACAAATTTCTGGTATGTACTTCATAGAGGAACATGATTAAGACTAAGAGGCCCAGTCACAAGTAGCAAGACATTGGCCAGGAGCTTCAGGAAGAATAAATGACCAAGTGACCTGTGGAGGCAGCTAGAAGACTGGGATGAAGGTGAGGTTACAGATGTATACACAGTAGTTCCTTAGGACCTGTGTCCCTCTTGCCTCTGTGACACCTGGTGAGGATGATCAAGATGGTACCAGGAGTGATGCAAGCTCTAAGTTTCCTCACATGATGACTGATGCTTTCTTGCCATGGCTCTAGAGCTTTAGGGGCACATCATCAGGAGAGTAGTATCTAGGCATTTTTGGAAACTTAACCACTTGGGTACCTCAATTCTTGTCCCCACTGATGGATTTTGTGATCGTAGCAAGAGCATCTCCTTCTTTTTCTTCTCAATCTTTGATTTAGCAGCTGTTTACCTTGTCTGGTATGAAGTCTTTCTGGAATACATAGCCTATTGGGAACATCTACCAATTCTTCCAACCAGGACAGGATTTTAGCTGCCATGGGGCTGCCCCTTCTTGGACACTTTTGCCTTCTTCTCCTTACCCTTTTTACCAGTACTACTGGCAGCAGCTCTCTTGGCTTCAGATTTCATCTCTTTAGTGTCTGCCTTCTCAATTTTTTTGTCCACTATCTTGCAAGATGGGAAAGACTGTACCCATATTTCACCCCCAGTTACTATACTTAAAATTCATTCTGAATTGTCAGTGTGGAGATAAAAAAGAAAACTCATGATTCACAAAGCTTCTCAGCATACCTTGTCCTGTGAGCTCTACTCATCATGCCTTCATTTTTCCTCATTGCCTTTTACTTCAGTAAACAAAGACCTTGCCCAGAGAAAGGTGAAACTGAGCAATTAAGTTTTCCTCAGGATAATAGAGGGGACCCTTAAAGATGCAGATTAGACTGACAGTGAATTCCCTAGCTTTATTACTGATTTCTAGGTGACCACTCTCCTATAAAAATGATCATAAATCTGGTCTCATTTTAAAAATAACTTTATATGTCATTATTTTTATAGACAACATAAGGTAGAAAAAAATAGCCCCTATTTTTCCAGATTTCACTGACCAAGTAAAGTAGGAACATCTGAGTTATAGGTCCTCCATTTTTCTTCCTCTTTTCCACACCAAATAATTTAGGACTTCCAGCCTTCATCACGGAGTTATTGAAACCCCCACTAGATATGTCACATTTACAAATCATGAGGACAGAGTCAAGAGCCACAGTATCTTTGTTGGTTCCTTTGAAGCAGAGCAGAGAAACCTTTCTGCTCACCCAAACTCCCACTCTGAGTCTTCTCCTAGATGATTCCCATGTCTTTCCTCAACACACTTCCAACCTGGTCACAGAGGTTTATAAGGCTGCAACAGATTCTACATACTCTGAAATCGCCCTGTGATCCCCATGTGGGAATATGTTGCATCCACGTAGAATGTGCTTTATTCTTTTCCTGGAAGCACTGACTCACACACCATTGCCCTGTGCAAGACTTCTTACCCCACAAACACAAAGTTCACTGGAAGAAGGCCTTTCAGCTTCTGCCATAGCAGTTCTTTTGTTCAACCTGGGGTCTGGGTACCAACCTCTACCTTGGGCTACCAAGCACACCCTCCTCCAGCATGTGAGCCTTTCTCTCAATTACCACCATTGCTAATGTGCTGGGAACAGCCTGCACTGGAGCTAAAACTTTAACTTCACAAAGACTATATTTTAAAAATAATGATAAACACTGTGCTAGATATGTCTAGCTTTATTGGAAACCATCATACTGCACTATTAAATAAGAAAAAAGTATTGCCATCTTTGAGATACCTTTTTGTGGGATATGAATTGCCACTGTTTATGCCCAGTTGGATTCACATCATAATAGGGCTTGTGATCAGTATACTAATTCAGTTAATTTGAATGATAAAAGCTCTCTGAACATTGTTACTCACCCCAGTGCTTTTCTTAGGCAATAATGTGATCCCCCCATTAAGTGATTGCCTGCACATTAAAGTATCCAAATCATTGTTTTACTATTACTATTACTAATATTAATTATAATAGGAAACAATCCTGATGAACATAGGAACCAAAAAGAAAAGAAAGAATATAATCCTTGCCGTAAAATAGCTTATAATTTTGTAAGAAACTAATTTATAAAATATACTACATTAGACAACTTTACAATGCCTGTGCTTAGCTGTAAAAATAAACAGCCAAAATAGTTGAAAGAAACAGTACAGATATTTTTTCAGCTAACGAATTGTTTTTTTCTGAAACCAAGAGCTTAGAGAACTATTCTGTCACAAAGAACTCAGAGTAAAAGAAGCAGGTGAGGCTGGCAGTTAATAGAGACTTTCACATCACCCACAGGTCTGTGTGTAAGCTCAAGTGGGTCCATGGTTCAGGCCTGTGTGAGTGCAGGTATGCATAGAAGTAACTCGATTTGTAAAATGTTCATGTTGCGTAGTAGTAAATTAACCTCATTCAAAGATAGGTCTGGCATTTGATTCAAGGTATTGTAGAAGTTCAATAGGCCCTGAAAAAGCAGTGCCTGAGAGTAATTTTATTTGTGTGGGAACTTCTGTCAACGTGTAGTTTTCCAATGACTGTCATGTTTGCCCCACTCTTACCTAAAGCAATGCTTTTCAAATTTCATAGGTAGGATATTTCAGATTGCTGTCTTTTCCATGTGGAGTATAGCTTATTGATTTTGTCATTTCAGTTTCATTATGGCATCCAGATTAGCAGTGAGTGTTTGCCTTCCTGGGTCAACTTTTGGTGTCTGCCGCTCAAAGGGACCCAGGAACAGTAGAAGGCTCAGATGGCAAACCTGGGAAAGGAGCAGATGGCTGTGGCTTGCGAGCTTCAGAGCAGCTCGTGCACATCAGGACTAAATGAAATTTATCACTAGATATATAGGAGGAATCTCTCACCCAGCAGGAGTTAAAATGAAGCCTGCAGAGCCAAGCAACACTGTAGAACTAGTGTAACCAAAAGTGCCAACCAGAGGATGCCTCAGCTCCAGGGCCCAGCAGATAGACCAGCCAAGAGGGAGTAAGAAATGTCTTTGGCAGAGGGGCAGAGCCAGGGCTCACACCGCCCAGTGACAGATCGCTTCTACAACAGGATCGCTATGATGCCAAACAAGGCTTCCTGAAGGACAGAGAACATTGCAAAATGCCAGTGAAGCTATCACAACATTGTATGACGACATTCTATAATCTTCATTCAACAAACATTTGAACTGAAGAAAAGTTTAGTTTTGGCTTTTCCTGATAATGAGTGAGAGGAGCTTAGAATAGACAGAACAGATTGTTTATACCTCAAGTAAAGAAATTACATCTTCCCTGTGCTAGCGTTTTGCAGCTTCCCTGTTTTGCAACCTACTAAACAATCTGCATAATTAACTTTGCACTTGCAGGTGTCTCTGATTTATCTGTATTCCATACACGTTTATAAATCACTCAGGGAAGAAAAGTCTAGAAGAATTTAATGCTTATAAAATTTCTACACATATATGCATATATATATATTTCTGTATGATGTTATACATATTATATACATTTATTTAATATCATATAGAGCCATCTTATAAACACTATATTTTATATAATCCATATTATAGGTAAAAGCAGAAATTTTATGAGAAATAAATTATTCCAAATTTTGTCCTATCTAGTTTTAATCCTCTTTTACTGACAGTTGTCCGTATATTCCAAGCAGGCATCGCTCATTTCCATGTCACATGTACCCAGGACAACAGAACTTATGCACAGTAATGGTAGCTTTGGTACTGATGTATGTGACACAAATAAAGTTTCCAGAGCTACCTGTGGTATTAGTACTCTACTATCATACAGGAATCAGCAGTATAAACTGGAGGGAACAGAGGCAGCTGCTAAGACCCACTGCTATCCTCTGGACATTGGGTCACTGTCTCTGGTGCATGTGTTAGTTTAAGTAATAACTGTGTCTATTAGACAAACACTATTCACATTGAAACATTTCTCCATGGAATATAAATTCAATCTTACAAACTTAGAATTTCATTCAAAGCAAATTCTGATTCTTTTCACAAAGTCATTTTCAAATCATATTATAATGACCAGCTAATGTCACATACTTAAAGTTGCACCAGAAGCATTCCATAAACTGGAAGATGTTTCTCATAATCTTGATCATGTGATTTGCAGCTTTTTATAAAACTGAGAGAAGATTGTTCTGATACATTTGGGTCTTTGATGTCTGTAGTTGTCTCAGTTACTCTTCTTTCATTGCTGGGACAAAATACCTAATGCCCAAAATTGAGGAAGGAGAGGTTTATTTAGCTCACAGTCGGTGGAGGTTTCAGTCCATACCGAGCTGGCTCCGCAGCAGAGTGACACATGGAAGAGACCAACCATTCACAGCAGCCTCAAAGAGCAAAGGGGCAGCAGCTCTGGCAGCTAACTAGCTTCTCTCCCCTCCTTACATTGCAGTGCAGATTACCTGCCCTAGAGAAGGCACAGCACCACAATAATCAGTTACAAAGTCTACACCTCCATGACTGCAGGAACCTTTGGAGGGACAACTAGACACAAACCATGAGAATAATATAAATTACTTTTGTTCATGGTCACAGAACGAAAGGGATGCCAGCTCTGCTAATAACCAACTCAAACGCATGTGAAATTCTACTTCACTTTATTTGCTGACTGAAAAGATAATTATAGAAATAGATTAATCTGGGGACCATACACTCAGGCCCCCCTCCTGTCTCTCTCAGATGGGAGCTTTCTTTCCCTCAATAAATATATTCTGCTCAAAACAATAACAACAAAGAAATAGATTAATTCTATATATAAAATTTGTAAAAAAAAAAATTGTAAAAGGTAACATGTGTGCATATTGAACAAGTTCATAGACTAAAAACCTTCTTGGAAAATAATTTCCAAACCAGATACAAACACATATTCAAAACCTAACTTTTAAGAAAGATTAAGTGCCTTTGTATCTACAGTGGATTTGATTCCCTGTGGTTAGACTTCCCTGTGATGTGAAATATTGTTGCACTGCAGATGCACTATTTTTAAAAGGGTCTGTTAATGTATTGTGCACAGAGGCATGAAGTTAAGCTGGACTGAGAAATTGCTGTTTGAGTGTGGTGGTGCACACCTGAAATCCCAGGAGGGAGGCTGAGGCAGGAGGATTGCTATAAGTTTGAGAATGTCCTGGCCTACAAAGTGTGTTCTCCATCAGCCTGAACTGCATAGTGAAACCTTGTCTCTAAGGCAAAAGAAAAATGTTTATCTGCATTGTGCATTATCTTATTCAGTTCGCATAATGTGAGGTAGGCACTGCTGATTGCTATGATTACAACCATGTATAAATGGTGAATACAAAGTTGTGGTCTGTTAAGTCATTCATGCTCAGTTCCATCACTACAGTAAGAAGGGATTTGTATAACCTCAGTTAAGCACAGACCTACAGATGGAGGGAAAAGAAGCAAAACTGGTGAGTAGCAACACAATCATTTTTTTTAGATTAACAAAGACTGCCAAAACAGAGGCAGCTGGTGGAAAGAAATTGAAAGCTCTTGTAAGAAATTATAAACATATAGAAATGACTTCCATGTCTTCCTGCTCTTGGTTATGGTACAGTTAACTGCCTTCTACCTAATTAGTAAGGGTTGCCACTTAAGACTGAGCTCTTTCCTACAGACCTTCTTCTTTGCAAACTAATGGCACGTCATGTTTGTCTCAGACATTTGTACACCACAGTAGGAAACTGCACAAGACAAAACAAAGGAAAAAGTGTTCTAACTCAAAAGCTCATTTTCCTGCAGTCAATAAAACCACTCAATTATGAGCAAAAGATAAGACTTTAATTTTTATTTTACAAAGATAAATATATTTTATTTATCTGTGGGCTCTAATGTTCTATCATGTTTAACCTACCTTGCCTCAGATTTTCTAGTATTCAGGAACCATGCAAAAATTATTTTTTAGCTCTGGTATGTGAATAATATTGAAGTTGAACTAATTTGCTGTGTATGTCAACAACCTAGTGAAGCATTGTATTTTCATTCAAGGGAGTGCTCCTTTGTAAAAGTCCTTTCGATGCTAATTTCTGATTAAAACAGGTAAAGGATTTCCCTTCCAGATCTGGTTTTTTTGCATTACATTAGCCTGAAATGTTTTTTAAAATTCATAGACATTTATAAAGAAACCATCCAAACAAAATACCTGTTCTTTGCCTGCCTGGAAATGGTTTCATTATCAGTATATTGCTTCTTCAGTATTTAAATGCTGCAGTACATTAGCAAAGCATGATAGAATTAGCTGTGGATGTAGAATGGTTCAAACTGGTTGGGTATTAAATGTCTGCATTCAGTGTTTGCAAGGGATTACTTCCCTTCTTTCTACATCTGAAGAGATGAAACTATGTATAAAGCCAGAAATACATCTGCCCTCTGAATTTCACAGCAAAATAAATCACAAAAGATGAATCAACCTACATGATGAAAATGATGTTCTCTGAGGGACTATTCTTACATTATGCAAAGAAAAGATAGTAAACATTTTAATTTTTTATCTGAATCTATTGCTTTAGGCCATTAGCGAAGAACATTACAGCCCTTCACAAGAATCAAACTAATGTCCCATTGTCACCTTTCAAGTGAGCAGAAGCTATTCATCATATTCAGAAACAGAAAGTGATGTTTCTTTAATCAAACAGGCATGAATAAATTCACCATCTATGATATTAATTGGACAGAGTGTTCGTACAAGTGAATAGAAACTCTGTTAGTTAAGGTACTGGTTTTAATTCTTTTTTGTTTTATACTTATTTTAAATTTTAGGTTTCTTTCTTCACTAATGGGTAGTACCAGAATTTATATTAAGTCATAAATAAACAATTCATTATCTAGTAAAAATAAACAGGTATAGGGACAATATTTCTTTGATTCAGAATGCTCCTAAATGCATTACACAGGTAAATGCATTCAGATGAAATGTAATTATAAGGAGATGTCACTCCAAGTGTCATCTGATAACAGACTAGTAACTGAGCCATAATGTTAAATTTATTTACTATTTTCATTCATTTAACAAGTATGAGACTATTACATTGAATGGAACTGAGGATATAAGATTTAGAATCTTCTAAAGAATTTAAAACTTAATGAAGGTATCTGTGCTCCAATAAATATCCTTCACTTAAAGAAAAAAACTTGGAACAATTCAAGTGGACTCCATTGTCAGCATCTTTACCAAAGAAATGAGGATATTTATGGATTTATATTATAAACTTTGTAAAACAATTAGACAAGTGAACATTTAGAAAATGCTCAGTAAGTAGCCAATAACATTCAGCATGTGAGGGCTGGAGGTTTGGAAGCCCAGGGTTTGGTGCTTGACACCAAAAACAAACAAACAAAAGACCTCCCCTAAAATATAACATGCCATTGAAGTCTTTGTTTTTTCTTCCTAGAAGCTTAAAAAACTTTTAGAGGATGCTTGTCAGAATTTTAGTGTAAGTAAATAGTAGGCAATGACTGGGGTGAGAAAGCAATCATATATGCCTGAAATGTTTGGTACTTTTTTTTTCTCATTCTAAAGATAGAATATGTTCATACAATAAACTTCCTATCAAAAATATTTTTCTTTTGCCTCTAGCCCCTCTCCTAACGCTGTGTCATGGTAGGCAGTTGTCGGAGATGTTGCTCAGATATGCATCAGACAGGATTTGAAGGTATATGGGCACCTGCCTGGAGAACAGAAATTTGTTTCAAACAGGAGAGCAAGGCCTGCTGATGGGTCAGAATGCCTTACCAGAGAGGCGTCCAGGGAGGAGGTGGCCCCCGCCTTCCTCTGCTGTGCAGCCCCAGTGACCATGCTTTTTTTTTGTGGGGGTTTGTTATATGAAATCTACAGAAAAATAAGAGTTTGTATGAAGTCTACAGAAAAATAAGACCTGCTTTTTCCAAACTAATGGAAATGCTTTTGCTTTCTTCTTGTGGATTTATGCAACATAATGTTTCCTCACAAGTCTTACCTTCCTAAACTTTAAAAATAGAAAGTTGCTTACTTTTCTTATTGCTGTGACAAAACACCCAGCACCAAAAATGAAACAAAAAAGGTTTATTTGGCTCATAGTTTATAGAAGTTTTAGTTCATAACTGGCAGGATCCAAGGCAGCGCCACATAGCAGAGGGCCACAGCAGAAGGGAAACAGCCCACGGCAGGCAGCAAACACCAAGAGACAAGTAATAAGTAAAGCAGTGACCTTTTTTCTGTTCCTTCTATCTTGTCCAGGCCACTCACCCTTAGGTCAAGGACCACTCACTCGCAGGTAAGGCAGCTTAGTCCTAGCACCACACCATGGATCAACCCCAGCATTACAATCCTTATCCTCTCATCGCTCCCTACTCCAGCCACTCCTAACCACATGGCCACATGAGACATTAGGGACAAACCACAATCAGCATTAAAATAAAACCTCAGTTAGAGCGATGCTTGATGATACGTACTTATGAAAATATTAAGGAACAATAAAAAGTTGAAAAAGCCTAACATCCTCACAACTGAAGCAAATAGTCTGAAAGAAACAGGAAAGGTAGGAAGATTAAGAGAAGTTGGTAATCATCACTCATCAAGTTGCAGAAACCAGAGCATCCTCAAAAATGATATATGGACTTCAGATAATTGCATGGGTGAGTTTTCATTATAATACAATGACATTTGAGGGATTGGATTTCACAAGTTCAAGTAGGTAGCGAAAAAATTATTTATGGCTCTTAAAAAAACTTTTGCACCATTCATTTGCTGAGACAAGAAAACATGAATAACTTCATAAAATATACATAATCTACAAGTTATTTGAGCAAAATATTCCCTGCAACATAAATCAGATGCTTAAATAGACCTTGGTCAAGAGTCATTAGAATTAAAAGCATAATTCTTGACCAGTGAGATGTAATAGAAATATATTAAGAAAATGACATGGTAAATTGAAATGTCCTCCTTGTATCCAAGGCCTCTTTAAACATTATTTTTTCTGAATGTTATCTTTGAAAGGGAAGTGTGACTTGGTAACAAAAGAAAATCTTGTTTTTCTTCCATTCAAGGTCTTTGTCTTACAGTGGCATGTAAAGTATCAAACTACAAACCAGTTTCACAGTGTTGAAGTTACTGCCCAAAGCCTGGGTTCACCACAGTCACACACCACATTCCATGTAATAAAGTCACAGTTAAAAAACTCCATAGCCACATTTTTGAAACATCGTTGGCTGCAGTGTCAAAAATTCAACTGTGATCTACTCAGGCAAACTGGAAGTGTTGTTGTAAATTTTGCTTTTGTAAAGGAACAGGAAAATGACCTCAGAAACATTAGGTGCCAAGGGTTGGACTGGTACTGAGCTTTGCATTTTTTCCCTCTGGCCTGCTCTCCAAATCACTTTTTTTTTCTCCTCTTTTTTGTTTTGTCTTCTTTCTTTACTCTTCCATATCCACACATCAACCACTTGGTTTCTTTAACAAAGTTCATCTTTAATGCAGAAAACAACTCCTCCAATACATCCAGCTGGATGGACTGTTCTCTGCCCCACTTTAAAAGTTCCAAGCTCAAGACCCCTGATATTTTGACCTGGGTGGAGTGTCCATCGTAACTAAAATATCCAAATTTCCAGGGTTTTTTAAAAATATAGTAGCTCTGCTAAAATCCACACAATTGGAATGGAAGAAATAGCTCCTTCTAGAAAAAGTGGGATGAATGCCAAGCTGAGCTGCTTTTCTGTTACATATGGCTCTATCCCTTTTTTAATTTCAGAAGACAAGGAAAGCAGAGCAGGCCTGGAACTTCTATCACACACGGGCGGTACAGGGCGTGCTAAGCCTTGCTGTTCATAGCTAAGCCTTGTCTTGATTTCTGATTGTCCTCCTCCCTGCCTGCTGTTTTGAATATATCTAATTATTTGTGAAGCTTCAGGTATAGGCAAAGGCCAGCAGGATTCTGCAGAAGACCTTAGTTCTTTAAAACTACTGGAATTTCCCAAGAATGCTCATCAAAAATGTATTCAGTGGTGTGTGAGACTGAGGGACGGCTGGGCATTCAGGCTGCTATTCTCAGGTCAGGAAATAACAAATAAAATTGGCAACATGTTTTTGTTTTTGTTTCTCTTTTTATTTATTTTTCTCTTCTTTCTTTCTTTCATTACTGAGATAACTAATCAGCAATTAGGAAGATACTTCAATTTAATAAATACATGTAGTAATAATTGGATAGTTTCTGTTATCCACTGGGTTGAGTCTAAAATTTTTACAATTCATTTTAAAGGCTTTCACTGGAGCACAGCACTCTGTCTTTACAAGTAACATGCTTATTGGAGCTTATTTACTTCATTTCTAGAGTTCTTATCCAAATTACCTAAGCATTGTTGCTAAAAGACAATAACCATATAGTCCTGTTTCCTATCTTTTATCTTTTCTTTACATTCGTTGGCTGTCATTTAATGTCAGACTTCCATTTATCCAAGATGCCTAAAAAACAAGTTAAAGAATGTCAACTGGGTGTATAGCTACGTTCGCTTCTTTTTCTTACTTCTCTCAAGCTATTGTTTATGATGTATATGTTTATGTTCTTCCTTCTTTCCAGGATGCTCTTCATCTAAATCTTTGACTCCCCTTCAGTCATTACCAGGCTTCAGCATTAACGACTCATCCCTAACCTTGAAGTACCTTTCTCCAAGCCCAGTTTTGTTGCCTTACTCTCCTTTCTCCAGGAAGCTGTATTTTCCCTTCAGTGGACCCACAACAAGTTAGATGGCTCATTGCTATGCATGCTTGCTTTGTTCTCCTCCTCTAAAATGCAATTCCATAAAGACTGGGCGGAATTTGTTTTAGTTACTACTGTGCACACAGGGCTGCAAGACTTTGACTGGCCTGCTGTGCATGTAAAACATTATTTGCAAGGAATATGTTCCAAAAATAAATTTAGAAATTTTGTCATGACAGGCTGTCATTTGAAAGATTCAATACTAAGTTTCATCACTTCATATTTTAACTACAATAGCACTTATCTCTTTCATATTTCTTTTAGCTAAGAATTTACTGTGTATATTAACAGTAATTATTATAATTATATTATTATAATATTAGTCTTTAAGCTTATGAGTTAAATTATATAACACTTAAAGTTTAAGAAACTTTACTTATTCATATTTTGCTTGGTCCCAAATATATTTAATGAGACATTGAATACACTGTCATTTCTTCACATTAGTTAGTGAATCCAACTGAATGACTTGCACTGAAATGAAACAGAAGATACTTTTATACCATTTTGCCTTCTCAGTTTGGTAGATCAAATGCTGAAATGGTTGTTAGAATTTCTGGACTAAAATTCCAACCAGATTTCCAGTTCTGCATTTGGAGAACAAGGATAATGCCTGCACATTCAGAAGTAAGCCACAAAACTTATAAACAGCTTCATATGAAAAAACTGAATATATATATTCATATATATATATATATATATATATATATATATATAATCTAGACAGGTTAAACATAGAACTTCAAGCAATAAAATTAAGGTCTAACACAGATAAAATTTGTTAGTGTATAGAAAATGCTTGTGGCTGTAAAATATTCTTTGTATGATTTAAATGCATATAGCTCACTAATTTGACCATTCTCAGAAGCATTAGTATCCTTTTTTCTTTTTTTTTAGATCTCAATGGAGATAGTGAAGCCTGTGCCAGAGTTGCATAAAATTTCTCTATCTGAAATAAAAGTTTGCTACTGACATTTCTATCCAGTTGCACCATGCAAAACTAATAAAACTAGCATGATAGTATTTCTAGTGGCCCTCTGCTGTATTTCGCATGCCCAGAATTAGCATGTTGGGTAGATTATCCTTCTCCTACAGCATGCGTTTATTGACCATACTCCCGCAGTGCTCCAACCTTCACCCTAGAGCCAGGCATAAGAGCGTAAATATGAGGTTAAGGAGAACAGTCAGAAATACACTGGGAAATCTCCATGGCTATCACATGCAGAAAGGGTCTCTCAAGCCGTATGTGCCCACTAGCATTTGCAGTCTAGTCAGATGGGATCTCATGCTGCCATGACAGAATGGCTAAGTGCGAAGTCACCAATGCAGTACACAGTGCTGAAAGATGGCAGAGCAAAAGCAGGCATTGGACGGCATGGCCGGAAGAGCAGGGCCTTCTCTTTCAGCAAACATCGCACCTCACTGGACTTTCACAGAGCTGCATACAAACACATCATGGATGCCTCAAATGAGTCTTGGAGGTTTCTGTGTCTTGAACTAGAGACACTCAGTCTTATGAAGCCTACTAACTGTAGAACAGCAATCCAGGATTCTCTCATCCCGTCAGCGTTCTCTAACTTCCTTTTTTTCCCCCGAACTTTCTCAGTAGCAAACCTAATAAAAACCTTTTTCTGGGTTTGCTTTTTATGGAGATGGGGATTCAATGCAGGGCCCTGTGCTTACTAGGCAAACACTTCATCGCTGAGGTATACACTTACCCCCTAATAGCAATTTTCTTAATATGGAAGTATCATGGGTATAACTTTTCTGAGAGCTTAAAAATAATAGACAATAAGGTCAATGAGTAACAGCAAGTCTCAAACTTAGGATTTCCTGCTGATTATTTATACTTTAAAATTATTCTTGCACACACACAAACACACACACACACACACACACACAGCTTCATTTTTGCCTATTTTATCATATTTCCTTCAAGATATGCTTGCTTAAGTTTTATCTTATTTTTCATCAGAGAACAAAAATAGAAGTACAAGAAGATCTTGGATTTAGAGTAACTTCTTTTGTGACTATTCTGAAAGACAAGTTAACACTTCTAATCTATTTTTACTTGATAGATGAGTAATCCCTTGCAATGTAAATAGCATGTAATGCTACTGTCCCAGAATCAACTGAGTCAGTGATTCCTCTGTCTCTCTGTCTTCTCTATGTCTCTCTCTTTCCCTGTCTCTTTCTCTTTTTTGTCTCCATCTCTATTTGCCTCTTTCTATATCTCTCTGTCTCTCTATCTCTGTCTCTGTCTCTCTCATCATGGGTAATGTTCTCCAACAGAAAGAGATCTCATCTCATCTGTAGAGAAGGAGAAAAAGGAGGAGAATGCCTCACCTCACATGAGATCAGGGAGACATTTAAAGTGCTGGAAGCAGTGAAAAATTTTTTTAGGAAAACACCACCCAAATAAGGCGTTAGCAGAGCAAGTAACAAATGTATTCAACAGTAGGTAACAAACAAGTAAAAAAAAATGTGGCAAGTAACAACTGTATTTAACAACAATTTATATCCTTAGAATTCTCAAAAGGAGGCAAAAGCAAGTTTCATTGGATAGTTTCCTTGGCAATGTTACACAAAAAGAAAAAGATTCTACTAATGTAGTAGTCATTTTGTTAGTGACAGTGAAAATCTTCATATAATAACCCTCCTCTTTCATTTTTCAAAGGTAAGTGGGTGACAATTTGTAGTTGTCATATTTTATCTATCATTTTATCACATTACAGCATTGCAATCATTTTTATAAAAATATTTTTGGCTTGAGGAATGAATCATCTGCATTCCCATTATCTTCTGTTTGGAAATTCACTTGGACATACAAGTGCTTTGTATTACAAATATGTATCCATAATAAACTATGCATGCAAACTAAGATTTTACTGTACTGGAAAAGGCAAAAAGAAATTTGATACAAGACTTTGCTCAGTGTTCAAATCTCCAAACACATAGGCATGTAATTCACATGATTGCTCTTGTCACGGAAGCACATCAACTCTAAGGAACCTGCATGGCCGCAGCTCTGCTGGAGAGAAGTGACTCTCTGTATTGATCTGAAATGGGCTCGCAGTGACTTTATTGTGGCTGAAAGTCTTTTTCTCCTTTTATTTCATTTCAAAGGAGACAATGAGCACTTCCCTTCTGTTCGTCACTGAGCTCATGCTCCACAGCAGTGGAATTCATGTGCCCAATGAATATTTGCAAATAAATAGAATCATAAATTTATGCATGACTGAACTGATAAGCAGATAATTTCTGGAGCCATGTAAAATAATTCCAATACTAAAAAATAACTCTTGCATATTAAGCCTTCAGTATCTCAAGCTGAGCAGTTTCTTATTCCAAGCTATTAATCAAATTCTTCATACTCTCTTTAGTCATGCATATGTAAATTCCAAACTGTCAATGCCTCTTTGAATCCAGCTTGTCCTATGAACCTATGACTCCAGGATTTTAATGAGTTTTTCCATTTTTATTTATTTTCACTTAATGTTGGCCAGTACACCACAAAATAGCTCAAAATGAGTTATCAAGCAAGCTAATATCAGGGTGTTCCCAAATACTGTCCATTTGTGAATCCATATATTTTTATTAAGTATATAGGTAAAATTTAGACGTACATATATAATGATAACATTGATCATAGGGGATTTTTGCCCATACATGATATATCTTAGTTCCTCTTGTTCCAACACTCCCCTCCCTTCTGCCCCTCCTTAGCTACAAACTTTGTTTCCATTTTATCCCTATTTCTTATTCCCCCATCCCAATATTATTGCCTTCTGAATAATTACTTCCTATTTCATAATATCTGTTAAGCATTTTTGCTCTTCTTTATATTTTAACTTTCTCCTACTAGAGAAACAATAGGTTATATACATGTGTGTATAATTTATTTCTCTTAAGAGTATGGTCTCAATGTGCACCCATCTAGCTACCTGTTTCTCAAATTCACCCTTCTTTATGACAGAGTAGTACTCCATTGCAAAAGAGAAACATTTTTATCCATTCATCAGTTGATTGACATTTGGGTTGTTTCCAAGATTCAACTACTACAAACCATGCTGCTCTAAACATGGATGTGCATATCTTCTATGATGGTTTTGATTCTTCTGGTTAGATACCAAGAAGGGGAAGAGTTCAGTCAAATGGAGCCTCTAGTCCACATTTTTAAAGGAATGTCCACATTGATTTCCATAGTGGTTGTGTGGGTCTCCCACCAACAATGAAGAAGGCCTCATTTTCTCCCATAGCCACATTATCATTCATTATTGGTAGATTTGTTAATAGATATTCTTTCTGGGGTGAGATAGAGTCTCAGCATTGTTTTAATTTACATCTGTCAAATGACCAGTGATGCTGAACATGTTTTAAATATTTGTCATTCATACTTCCACTTCTAAGAAGTGTCTTCATTTCAAATGCCCATTTATGGACAGGGTCTTTACAGATGGGGGGTATCTGATACTTTTCAATTCCTTATTTGTTCTACATATTAGTCCTTTGAAGAACAATAGACTAAGATTTTTTTCTCATTCTTCATCTTTGTTGGTGATTTCTTCACTGTGCAAATGCTTCTTAATAAAATAAGATTCAAACTGTTAATTTTTTTGTAGTATGTCCCTTGCCATTGGGGCTTTGTTTATGAAACCTTTGTCAATACCTATGTCTTAAAGAGTTCAACCTTTTCTCTTTTCCAGAAGACTTAGTGTTTTCATTTTAATATTATGTCTTTGATCCATTTTGATGTGATTTTAGTGTATGGAGATAGATATTGGTCTGATTTTGTTTTCAACAGATGAAAATCTGTTTTTCTACACTATTTATTAAATAGGCTATCTTTCTTTCTTTCTTTTTTCAGAACCAGGGATTGAACTCAGGCCTTTCACTTATTTTACTGAGCTGTCTCCCCAGCCCTAGGCTATCCTTCTTCCAAAGAATGTTTGTGATCCCCTTTGTCAAAGATAAGGTGGCTGAGTATACTTGTAGTTGTATTTGCATCTTCTAACCTGCTCCATCGATCCTCATGTATGTTTGCTGGCAAAGACCAGGCATTTTTTTAATCACAGTAGCTCTGTAGTAAAATTTCAAGTCAGCAGTTATGATGTCCTCTGACATTAATATTTTGTCAGAATTGTTTTAGGTATCCTATGTCTCTTATGTTTCCAAATGAATTTTAGGAATATTTTATGAGAGATGTGGTATTCTAATACTATTTTGATTGGGATTATATTAAATCTATATAACTATTTCTGGAATTTGGCCAGTTTGATTATGCTATTTCTTTCCTTCCATGAACAAAAGATACCTTTCCATTTTCTTTTTTCTTTCTTTTTTCTTTTTTATTTTTTGAGATACTAAGGATCAAACTCAGGACCTTGCATTTGCCAGGCAGGCATTTAAGCCACAAAGCTATCTTCCCAGCCTGGGATATCTTCATTTTCTGATATCCTCTACAGTATACTTTACTTTTCATTGTAGAGATCTTTAACTTATTTTATTAGAATACAAATGAAGTTAGTTCTTTAAAAGACTAAATAAAATTCACAAGCCCTTAGTCAACCTTATAAAGAAAAAGGAAAGAAAGGACTTAAATTCATGCAATTAGGAATTAAGAATGTAAAATCGAACCAGATCTGCAGCTATCCAGGAAATCATTAGTACCTATGAAGAGAAATTGTACTCAAATAAGATGTAAAACACAGAAGAAATTGCATAAGGTACTTATGCATTAGAAAAGTTGAATCCAGAATATAGAAAAATTCTATATAACTCATATCAATCTATAGAATTAAAAATTTACCAACAAAGAAAATCCCGTGCTATGATGGACCTGTTGATGAATACTGCGAGAAATTTACAGACGATTGAATGTCATTACATCAAATGTTTTTAATGAAATTGAAGGGGAAATCATACTCGCAATGTTATTGTGGGAAACAAGCATTACCCTGATACCAAAATCGGAGAAGGACATGATCAAAAGTGAGAACTACAAGCCAATCTCTATAATTAATACAAATGCAAACTCTTCAAGGAATAGTAGAAAGCAGAGTGCAGCAAATCATCAAGAAGACATACACAATGGTATTTAATCCAAGGATATAAGAATAATGCAACATAGGCAAATCAATGATTATAATACTCATATTAACAGATCCAAGAACAAAAAGCATATGATCATCTTAATAGATGCAGAAATAGCATTTGAAAAAGTCCAAAAACCATCCACAATAAAAATCTTACACAAAATTGGAATAGATCATTTTTACCTCAATCTGTTAAAAGCCGTCTGTGATAAATCAACAGTAAATATAATAATAAAGAGCCAGAATCTGAAAACTTTCTCTCTAAAATCAGGTAAAAAGACAAAAATGTCCATTCTCATCATTGTTATTTAGCATACTTCTGGAAATATTAATCAAAGCAAAAATTAGACAAGAGAAAGAAATAAAAGAAGAAAGACAGGAAAGTAAGAAGTTAAATTATCATTATTTTCAGATGATATGATTGGTGGAAGACCCCAAAACTCCACCAAAAGATTCTACATTTAATAACGAAATTCAGTTGCATAGCTGAAAAAAGTAACATTCAATAATCAATAGAAGTAGCAAACTCACTGTGAGAGAAATTAGAGAACCCATACCTTTCACAATAGCTTTGGAAAAAACAAAATACTTTGGAATCTTCATATATTTTTCTTCTCAAGACTGTATTAGCTAGATGTGATGTATCTACTATTCCAAAAGATTTTCTAATAATAAAGTTTTCAACCAACTGTTTCATCTTTCAGTTTGAGAAATTTGATAAAGTTGTTCCTATTGTGACGTATACACATCAATCATATGAGGTAATTACTAAATATTTTAAATGATAAAATCTATAGACCTGATGAAATGATTGATATATCTGGTGTCATTCAGAGTTATGACAAGCATGATATAAAAGGCGTTGAGAATCACAAGTTCAATGATAATCTTTAGAGAAAAGGGTTGTTGTTTTTTCTGTCACATTACTTTCTGCTGTCATCATTACAACATGCAACAGTCAGTCTAGCTAAGACAAAATTGGAACTTCTTGTCATTGTTCTTTATGAAAATCAGTGGTACTTTGTTTTTGGCTCACACATTGACAGTTTAGTGCTTATCTGACTAGAGACATCTGTACAGCACAAGATTTTAGACACATTGAAATTGAAAAAGAGAATGAAGGTTATTGATGCTTTCATTTTATCTTCGATCTCACAGACAGAATTTAGGAATGAGTTACAGGAAACACACAAGATAAGCATATGCCAAGTGGCAAGAAGTAGGTCTTGAAAATATCCATGGGAAGCCCATGCCACAGAACAACTAATTAGTGTCTTCATTAGCGCTTCACAACAAGAAATATGAGCTTGGAGGGAGGGAGCTCCTACATTTCTCCAGAGAGATTAGAAAACAAAGTGCTCCTTGATCTGATCTCATCTGTTCCTCTCTTTTGTCTTTACAGACAAAGAGGAGACATAAATAAGCTCCCACCTTCTGTTAAAGGCTGCATGATTGCCAATTATTTAAATGAATAAGGAAGGGAAATGACTGCTTGAAAGTGCACTTAGAAGGGAGCAGAGATGCCAAAACACCTATATCATGGTGATAGATTCCATTTCCCTTGACTTGCAGTCATGGGAACATTTGAGGTAAAGACCAAGGGGCCTGAACTGTAAATTCTTGTTGCATAGGCTTGACTGCAGAAGCATTGAGCAGTAGTAGCTACTGAAATTCAGGTCTCAGATAAGCCATAGTAGGGAGATTCTGCCTAGTCCTCCTCCCAAACAGCTAAATATTCCCTTTGAGTCGGCATTGTCTTGAAAGACTGTAGCAAGGTAATATTTACTAAAATACGTTTATTGCTAGGATTTCCCCTAAAGGTGACAGAATTTAGATTGTATCCCAAGACTTCTCAATAAAATAATAAAAAGTCAATACTCTAAAATGGAAGCAATGTTGTGCAGTGTTCTGAACTAATGCACAGATAAGGAAATTGAGAGAGGGTAATCTGTCCACACATGTGCAACCGGCCAGCGTCAACGCTGAGGTTAGTGTCCCTGCACCTAACCTATGTCTGAATTGTTGTCATCCTACTCAACCTCTTGTCTAGTCGTCAACATGATAGATCTTGTCATCTAAACCATGAGCATGCATTGTCACCATCAGAAAATATGTAAAGTTGTTTTTATTTATTTACCATTTAGATTCTTTGACACATAAATATCAGGGAATTTAAGTTGATGTTTAAATATCTAATCAATCGTTTTCATGTCCTTTTACTTACCCACTAGGATGGACCAAGAAAGTTTTATTTTGTTTTCTCCTGTCCTTTTATTTTCTATTTTTCCTTCTGGAATGATACATACCGTATGAAAATATAACCTTACGCCTGTTTATGCACACAGCTCAGTAGCTCTGCATGCATCATGCCCTTCACATTCCCAGGCAACCTTCAGTGCTGCTTTTCTCCATCTAACTTTTAAACTTTTTAAAACTGAAACAGATTCTACTGAATAGCTAACTATGCTTTCTTCTTTCCCTAGGCTCTGGTTCCCAACATTCTATGTTGTATCTTCATGAATTTGACTACCTCTCATATCCAAGTGGCATTGTACGGTGTCTTTTTCTGACTGGATTATTTACTTAAAATAATGACCTCATTGTTCATGCATATTGTAGCTGGTCCCAAAATTTTCTCCTTTTAAAAGCTGAATGACATTCCCTGAGAGTATATGCATACATTTTCCTTTTCTATTTACCTTTTGGTGAAAGCTGCATTTCTTCCACCTTTTAGCTCTTTTGAATAATGCTGCTATAAATATGGGCATCATCTTTCTCTCTTAAGCACAAATTCAAAAATATGCATAATGTATCTAAGAATAGCGATTTTAATTGATTTTCTAAATCAGTGATAAAATAATAAAAGTGATCATGCTGACCAATTTACCAAAATTGTTGGGTTTATATATACATTTTTGTGCAAACAAGTTTGGAACACAACCCCTCAAAAGACATTTTCCTGGCATGATAGGTGTTTTGAGTTTAAGTCATTTTGCTCATGAGCGCTTGTGCTTACACACACACACACACACACACACACACACACACACAAAGCAGTGCAGGCAGGCTACTCTTTTCTAAAGGCAGAAGATTCCTCCTGATGAAGAATCTCTGTGCCTGGAGAAGGAAAGACATCCATCTCTCCAGAGACAGAGTGAAGGCTGGGAAAATCTCATGAAAACAAACCTCGTTCAACTAACTCTCTTTCTAGACCCTAATCCACAGTTAACTCGCTCAGGTCAAGCCCCCTCACCTCATCATACTGCTAAAATACACAGGATGAGAAAGCTAGCCCCAGTATGAAGGAAATGCAGGGAGAAGGAAAAGTAAATTACAAGTGGATTTGCATTTAGCTAATAGAAAAGAGGTTATTATGACAGTTACATTGCAGCAGCATAGGCTAAGAATTGATGCTATCTGAATTGGACTTAAAAATTGAAAATCTGTTCCCTGAGATACGGGGAGTGGACAGAAATAGATGCTCTTAGACTTTCATATGCAGTAATATATCAGAATATGATCAGTTATAGAATAAGTGTTTTGTCCAAGCAAGTAGATAGATGTCAATTTTAAGAATCTTCTAAGTAAAAAACAAAAGTAATTAAGTCTTAGTATGCAAAGATTTAAACACTTTTGAACAAATAGTTACAAGAGTTGAAAGAATGATGTGTGATAACTAACCCTGGCATGTAAGATGGAGAGGAGCTGCTGTCTTAAAGCAAGGATTCTAGAAGGAAGGCTGTGAAGATAGTCAAGGAACACGTGCAGCTGGGCCACATGACAAAAGTAGTGATGAAGGAAAGAAGATTGAGAAAGACCTTGGGGTTTCATGGGATGGGAAAATGACAAACAAGGCAACAAATTTAAAGGTTTCACCTCAAGATTGCCAGATATAGGTGATCAAAGACAGGGTGACACAGCACACAAAATCAGCAGTAGGACTTATTTTACAGAGAACTTAAGATAGCGAGACTGTGGGTATCCTCAAAGGCTATACCCAGTCAAAGATTAAAAAGAAGAGAAGGAGGAGGAGAACAACATGAAAGGAATTTAAGAAGTTAAGAAATGAAAAAACATCCACTCCTAGGGCCAAAGAAGTATGCTCTTGAAGTCAGGTCCGGTTTCTGTCTTTTTTTGTTCTATTTGTTTTTGCTCACTCTTCACAATAAAATAAAATTGAATTGAAAAATAAATAATTAAATATTTGAAAGTTCACGTGGACAGGTGGGAGTTTTATTTTATTTTATTTTATTTTATTTTATTTTATTTTATTTTATTTTAATACCAGAGATTCAATTCAGATCTTTGTGCTAGCCAGGCAGGCACTTATGCCACTGTGCTATATCCCAGCACTACAGATGGAAATTTTAAACACACAGCAGGAAATCTTTTTTTTTTTTTTTTTAATTTGTGGTATTTTTAGGGAAAGTTCTCCAGGGTTCTCAGGGTCTTGCTACTAAATCAGATTCCTGGGGATCCTCCTGTTTACAGCCTCCCAAGAGCTGGGATTACAGACATGCCACCATACCCAGTCTCAATTGCTGTCTCAGTGCACCCCGGGGGCAGTGCTGGCATGGCAGGCATGGGGATCAAACACCTGACCTCTGCACCTGCTTGCACGTCCTTTAAGCTGTTGAGCTATTTGGCCGGCCCACAGCAAGAAATCATGGTCTAGCCATGTTTTGAGAGATCAGCTTTAAAAAATTACTAACTAAACTGATTATACAAAGTCTTTCATTATAAAATGCGCCAGCACTGGAAGTATGTCCATGTACGTCTTGTAAGCAAGATAACGTAAATAGGTCACATGTGACTTAGTAAATAACAAAGGAAAAAAAAGACAACTTTAACCCAGATGTAACAGGGATAACTGCTGAATTCAGTTGCATCACAAAACATTTCAAGAATAAAATTTCCTTAAGGAACTACATCAACAAAATCTAGGGACCAAAAAATTTCTCATACATTTGATAGGAAATGTGCTAAATCAAAACTTAGTGATTTTTTTTTTCTGTTGTTTTCCTTACTGTGATTTATTGGTTGCCCTTTGGAGAGTTTAAGCACATTTTATTAATTTATCCATCTTGTTACTGTTAACATGACCTCCCGAGATCCTCTTCAAAATCCTTTTTAAGAGTACTACAGTTTTCAACATACATATCTTTTATTTCCTTTGTTAGATTGATTCCTAGGTACTTTCTTTTTTGGATACTACTGTGAAAGGTGTTGCTCTCCTTATTTCTCTCTCAGTGATTTGTTATTCTTGTACATGAATTCTATTGATTTTTAGTGTTGACTTTAAACCCAGCTATGAGACTGAATTTGATTATTAAAGCCAGAAGTCTTTTGGTGGAGTTTTAGGGATCTCAATGTAGAGGATCATGTTGCATGCAAATAGTGAGTACTTAACTTCTTTCCTTCCTATCCTTATTCCTTTATTTCTTTCTCTTGTCTAATTGTTCTGACTAATGTTTCAGAGCTGGACTGAATAGGAGTGATGACTGTGAGAATCCTCATCTTGGTTCTAATTTTAGAGAGAAAGCTTTCAGTTTTTGTCCATTTAGCATGATGTTGGCTGTTAGTCTGTCACAGATAGCTTTGAGATAAAGACCATCTATTCCAATTTCCTGTAGGGATTTTATCATGAATTGGTGTTGGACTTTGTCAAATGCTACTTTTGTATCTATTAAGGTGGTTAAGACTGGGTGTGGTGGCATGCACCTGTAATGCCAATGCTGGGGAGACTGAAAACAGGTAGAGACTCTGTAGACCCTGTACTAAATACAATAAAAAAAATTCATTCTGTTCTTAAGGTGATTATAAGCTTTTTGTCCTCTTTTCTATTAATATGGTATACTGCATTTATTGATTTATATATGTTCGACCATCGCTGCATCCCTAGGTAAATTCTACTTGGTCAAGGCGTAAAATGTTCTTGATGACTTTCTACACTCCATTTGTCAGCATCTATCTTTTTATTTATTTATTTATTTTTTGTATTTCAGGGTGTTCAGTATGTCACTACTAGATCAGACTCATAGTGATATGACTGTTTACAGCCTCCCAAGAGCTGGGATTACAGTCACATGCCACCACACCCAGTCTCAATTGCCATCTCAGCAGGCCTCAGGGGCAGGGCCTGCATGGCAGGTCCAGGAATGGAACCCCGAGCCCCTTTGCCTGCTTGCAGGTACTTCAATCTGCTGAGCTATTTGAGTGACCCCCGATTTACCAGTATCTTTTTGAGAATGTTTGCATATATTCATTAGGAACATTGGTCTGTAGTTCTCTTTTTTTGATTGGGTCTTTCTCTGGTTTTGGTATCTGAGTAATGCTTACTTCCAGGAATGAATTTGGGAGGGTGGCTTCCCTTTCAGTGTTGCTTAAGAGTGACACTGTGAGAAGAAGTGGCATTAGGTCTTGTTTTAATTTCTTTTTTATTGCTATAACAAATACCTGACACCTAAAATTAAGGTGAGAAAGGTAAAGGTTTCATGCCATAATTATTGGTTAGCTCCAAATAAAGGTGGCTTGGCAAAGAACAGTTCATGGTATATGGAAGGCATTAGAAGTATTGAGAGATGGAAAGAGCAGGGGGGAAAGAGAAAGAGACAAAGAGACAGAGACAGTATAAGTAATGAGCGAGGGAAAGAGAAAGGGGGAGAGAGACAGAGACTGAGATTGAGACTGAGGCAGAGTTGGTGACAGAGACACTTCTCTCTGTCCCTTGTATTGTATCCAGTCTATAATCCCTATCTAGATTAGGATAGCACCAATCCAATTAGTAGAAAGATCCACCCCTGATCCCAGCATGTTTAATCCTAATCTTGAAATATGAGTCAATCATATACTCTAGATTTAACCACCACCAATGTATCCTATGAAAGGTCTTTTCTCAATTTCTTGTAGAGTTCGATATTGAAACTTTCAGGGCCTGTGATTTTCTTTCTTGGTACGTTTTTAACTACATCTTCAATTTCATTAATTGATATTGGTTTATTTAGAATTTTTTTATCTCCTTGATTCACTTTCAGTAATTTGTATGTGTAGGAATCTACTCATTTCTTTTGAGTTTTCTATCTTATTTGAATAATAGTTAATTTACAGAGAAAAAAGAGCAGTGTTACAGGAGATAAACAAGGCAGACTGCATTTTAATCAAGTGATCAAAGTACATATTTTCAGTAATGGGACAAATCAAAATGGTGAACCACCAGCTAGATGCAATGAAGCTATACCATCACTTTTGCAACACTCTAAGCAATGATGGAGAAACAGAATCTCTCTGTAAATTTACTCAGACAATCTAAATTGAAGGACATTCTTCAAGATAATCTTCCAAAGGGTGAAGGTCATAGAAGTAGGGGAAAGACTGAGCAACTACAACTCATGATTCTGAGCTGGCTTCTCTTGCTACCAAAAATGCTCTTAGAACAGTTGGTACAGCTTGAGTGGCTTCTGAAGATTTTTTAATAGAGATATGATGATGTCAGCTCTGCTGCTAAAATACCCAACTGTTACGAAAAACATTTTCTCCTTCCCATCACAAAGTTTAATGACAATAGAGTGGATTTTGAGTAATACATGGCATTAACCTTTACACTTTCAGAATTCTACTTAAAACTTTAAAATTATTCTTTTAAGCTTTAAGTTATAAAAAGTCACTGTTGTGTTTTTAAAACAGACATGCCAGTAATACATTTATACGCAAATCTATGCAATCCTTAATCTTCCTTAGGAAGAGAAATCTTTAATAAGAAACATTATCTAAAGTTATGTTATATTTAAGTGTCAATTTTCTGAAAAAAAATAGAAAAATGTTTAGATTATTTAGGAAATTGAGAAGTGCCATGTAATTTATTTGTCCCCACCCAATAAGTATTGCATATGGATTCTGTGCAGTGATTAGAAATAAGTGCTATTAAATTCTTCCATACTTTCTTATGCTTTGAAAAATGATTCTCATTTTATTTTAAGGTACTTGACTCATTGAGAATTTATTTTGGGGTAATTATTAAAGTAGGGCACTCAATCCATCATTGGAGTATTACAGGTTTTGCAGCAACATAAATTGAATGGCCTACTTTACATAAAACATTTGTATTACATACTAATTCTCACCTTTAGTTGAATAGGTTTCTTAACTCTATTGTTTCCCTTTAATATGACTTTATTTTTCAGGGCGTTGCAATATCTTACACTTTGTAGCTTCAAATTTTACTTTAGTACTTGTTAAGAATATTTTGCTGTCTAAATCACATAATAGGTAAGATTATGATTTGGTCATGCTGGAATAAGAAACAATAGAGAGACTCTATCTGTGTAAACCAAACGAGTATTTCTAAAAACATCAATGCAGTAATTTTCACCAGGAGGACAAAGATATCCCGACTGATAGGTAAAAGATTATCTTTGAGGTCTCCAGGACACAGAGTTGTAGATCCACTAATACTTGGTTAATCAGAAACAACCAAGTCAGAAGTTTAGAGAGGCTGGTCAGAGCAGACATATGCTTGTCAGGCCATGGACGGCACTTCTGCTGGGAACTATCTGGGGACCACTACTGGGCTGGCCACATCTAAGCCTTAGACTTAGTGCATGATGGCCACTCAAGGTGTCCACTAAAAGCTGTTTTCTACACATGTATGTTTGGCACACATTTTAGGACAAGAATTGTGTGTTTGTTTACTACACAAGTCCGGCATCAAGACCCAAGCTGGCCATAAAAAGAGAATTCAATATGCATTTGTTGAATGAGGACTAAATGGATAGAATTCTGCAATAAAAGATACCACACACCTCAACTGGAAACCACTTTCTATTCATCAGTCTCAATGTGCTATCTTAGAAACACTGAGACACTCCAACTATGGAAATGGAGCCAGTTTCTTCACCGAGAACCAGGGTGATCAGTGCTTAGACACTCTTGCAAGCTACTGTGTGTTGCTTGTTTGACTCTCCATTTTCAAAAATATCTTGTTTATTTAAGCAAAATTTTTTCTACTAGAATTTAAAATTCATACAACGTGACATAGTCTTGAATGTATCCAGTTGCATGAATAGTGTAGATGACTGTGAGACAAGTGACACATTTACATTTAGCTGCCTAATGTGATAGCAGATGTTGTCTTTTCCATTTCAAAGCCCTATTTTAAGACCCTGTCTAGCTTAATAATTTATTTTTCAGTTAAGTTACTGAGCTTATTTTAAGTATTTTATATACTACATACCTCCTATAAGTGAAATTTTGTCTTTCATAACATTTTCTTATGTCTTTTTTATATATAGGAAGATAAATTCTATTACATAAGTACCACATAACTCATGTGTCACTGAATGTTCTTTTTAAATACAGTAATAGTATTTTATTAAATTTTCAAAATTTTGATTAGTGTACATTTGCAGTATATAGTGAGTGTGGTCCCCCCAGGGTTGGCCCATACATAGCACATCTTATTCCTTCTGCATTCCTCTCTCTACTCGCTTGAGTTATGTAACTATGCCATCTGCAATGAGAAATCATCATTCTGCCATTATTTTTTGTGTGTTTTATTTATTTTCCCATAAGTGGTAGTATAAACAGCTCAGGCAATTATAAATTAATTGCTTTAAATTAAGTTAAACATCTCTGCACAGCCTGATTACCAAACACTGCCATTTTTATTACATAATATAGTTCTAAACACATGCACAGACACATAAAAGAATTACTATGTCCATATTTTTTCTAAGAACTTTAAAAGCAATATTTGCATGTGAGGTTCTGATTTTTTCACTCTCTAGTTTCCAGTTACATTCATTTATCTACAAAAACCTTGAATTTATCTTTTTATAGCTGAATAATGTGCCATTACGTATAAAAATACCACATCTTTTGGAGCCATTCCTCAGTTCTCTGTCTAGTGGGAACCTGAAAGAGTAAATAAAACGTGAAATGTACAATAGATATTGTGAGAGGGAAGTAATCTGTTCAACAGGAAGAAAAGTCTGGGACGAGGAGAAGGACAAAAGATATATGCATGCATATATGGTGATAATAATTTGTATATACTTCCAATTTCTGCTGGAGTACTGAAAGGAGCAGTTGATGATTAAGTGTATTTTTTTCTTTCTTCATTTCATTTTTTTCTAACTTTTTGTTTTAACCATTTTTTCAGATTTGTATTGGATAACATAAACTAATTCCAAGATAACATTCTGCAATACAGCAACCATTATCTAATGCCTATTACTTTGTTTAATGAAATTTTGTGTCATTTCTAATTCTTATATCATTTTGTACTCTTGAAAAATAAAAAAAATTAGAAAGTATTTTAAATACAAAAAAGGTTTTTAGCTGATGCGCTATTAGCATTTCTGACAGTCCTACATGATTTTTATTTTAAAGTAATATTTTGAATAATTAACAGATTTCCTACTATTGAAGAAAGGATTATATGCTTATTAAAAACCAAGACTACTACTTTTGTGTTATTGTAGTATAACTTAATAATATGAGTGAGCAGATGGGTAAGGTAATGATCCTGAGAAACATCAGGAGATTTTTGAAACTAGCAGTTAAGTGGTAGGATTCTCACCCCAACTAACTATATATGCTGATACCTGTGAACCAAGTAACTGCACTGAATTTAACAAAGTGTAAGAGTAGGATCACACTCCAAAGGCCTGCCCTTCTGGTCTTCTAAATATGTACTTCTTGTCATGACATACCAGCTATTACTACACTGCTCTTTTTTAAAGGGTAGTAAATGAAAAATAAGACAAAAAAGTCACAAGACAGTCATGCTACAGTGCTACTATGCTGTATATGGATGTATTTCTAAATATCCATGTAAATATATGTAAGTGTTCATTCTTATTTTTTTAATTTTTTTTCTTCTTCATATTCTGTATGGACTTAGAGTTTAGTATCTCAATACTTGATGGAAAATACATGTTCCATGTTATACCTGATATTTAGACTAATAGTGTGGGTAAACTGAACTGCATATGCTGCAGGATAATAATAAACTTCTCTTCTCTTCTGTTAACAACCTAAGTTCGCAGATCAAAAATTGGAGAAAAGGAAAGGCTGTAAGTTCAGCCAACATTTTAGCCCTAGCCTTTCAAGGTCAGTGAATACTCAGGACACAGGAGAACCTGTACTGTAACATCATATAACTCAGTAGTGCCCCAAATTTTCTGAACAAGGAGATTATGGAGCCACAGAGGAATGTGATCAATAATGTATAGTGTGCCTAAGGAGAGTCACACAAAGAGAAAACTTCCTTTCAGGCTTCCACAGAGAGCAAATTGGTCAAGCAATGGCCGTGACTCATCCACAAGGCTGAAAATGACAAGGGATCTACAAAGAGCGGTACAGGGTTATACCTGATACAAAAGTTACATTTTTTTGTTATGTAGGTCTTGCTTTAACTCAGTCTTAATCATCCAGCAGAAAAGTATAGAAATGGAGGTATATAAATTAAAGTTATATTAATATAATGAGCTGTGAATGGCTCAAGTCAACAACTTCTGTGGATAACCCACTTCTATTGTGGACTGCTCATCTGTGTTGGATTGTATATATATATATATCCATCCATGTTTTGAAAATATCTGCAACATATGTATTGTTATATGTTACCCTGTTCATGTCATTTGTTCTCTTTGTCTTAGCTTCTATTTTTCACTCAAGTTAAAATACAAATAAATACATTTTTAAAAAACTGCAAAAAATAATAATAATATGAGTGAGCATCTCATATTTTAGTAAAGACATGTGGATCACTGCAATGATTACCATATTTTGTCTGGGGCAATGTGTGCATGTGCCTGGACACACACCCTGTCATAAATGTGGGGACCCAATAAACATGCCTCTTAAAACATGACTTTGCAAATGGAGTTAGCTCATTCTCAGATACAGTGAGCATTTGTCCTTCTGGGAGCTACTCTCAGTCATAAGTACCCCAGCAGGGGGAATAAAATGATTTTGATTTAGACTTCTCCTGGGCCTTGCTGACCTTCCCTAGAACTGTGCCAAAATTCTGACACTCAGCTTTCTTTCCTGTTTCCCTTTCTTTCTATCCTGCATGTGGCTCAGATGTATGTGACAGTCTTCTGACACATGTGATGTTCACCTGCATTGAAGGATGCATTTTCCTTTCTCTTTCACAATCATGTCTCCATGATAATCTTTTGGTGTGAGTGATTTCTCTTCCTAGAGAGACTCAGACCATCATGAGTATACCAAGAGTGAGTAGAGAAAACAGCCAGTTGGACAGAGACTTCAAACTAACTCGGTGGCAATAGAATTAAGACAGAGTGATGCTTCAGGGAGAGAGCTGGAGGGCCTGCACCTGCTGCATGGGAAGGATGCACTCAGTTGAGTTGCAGATCAGCAGTCTTCATTAGCAGCATTTAAGCACTCCAGGTACTTAAGTGCTGAGACACAGCAGGTCTGTAATGTAAAGGCAAAGATCCCAATTTGAAAGCACTCTAGACATGGGATGGGATCACCTACCTGCATTCTCCACTGAGAGTGGATCTGAGCTCCATACTTAAATCCCATGCTCCTAGATCTGGCATCTCTGCCTTAGTCAGATGAGTGTTCACTATTCCAGAAGTCACTATGAAGACCTGTTACCCAGAGGCAGCAGCCACTCCTGCAGAAACTGCCTTCATCTCCTTTTTAAGCTTTCATGCAAATAACAAATGTTAAAATCTAGCATAGAATGAGGACATCCTGTGATCCAAGAGAGGAAGAGACCACATACCAAAAGAATTAAATGATATGTACCATTACAGTCAGGGAATTATTCTCAAGTTAGATGCTTAGTGTGCTTGATCAGAATGTCTCGAATATAGTAGTGGATAAGATTTTATTAAACAGAGTATTTTTTTCCTGACAACTATCAGCCCAACAAGAATGCCTAGCAGGGGCTGCCTCAACTCACTACTGGAATGCCTGTTAAACAGCATTGTGAAAGTAATAAACATGCAGAAAATGGACACTGTCTGTTTCACGCAAAAATGGTAGAGAGGCTGGCCAGATAGCTAAGCAGATTAAAGGGCCTTCTTAGGCAGACACAGGGACTGGGGTTCAGTCCCCAGCATAGTGTGTCAGCCCTGCCTCTGGGGCTCACTGAGACTTTGATTGAGACTGGGCATGGTGGTGCACATCTGTAATCTCAGCTCTTGGGAGGCTGAACACAGGAGGATCACTACGAGTCCAATCTGTGTAGTGAGACCCTGTAGACCCTGTCCTAAATACATAAAGCAAGAAAATAAAAAAAAATAAGGAAAAAAGCAGAGGCTGAGAGTTGCAAGAATGCTAAAAGAGATATGCAAGATGAGAAAGCTCTCCAGACTATGTTCTGCAAGAGGCTCTAGAAGACATATCTTTCATCAAGCTAATCAACAAAGTGTTAGTGATGGAGTTATATCTTCAAAATAAAGGTTCAGGAGAACCTATTGACTACTGATGTTGGTATATGTGGTAACCAGAGAACAGAGTTTATTGACATCTATAGCTATGTTAAAGTTCCTAAATAGTAAAAGCTTTGTGAACAGCACTCAAATGCCAGAAGCCAGTAGGCATGAATTACTCAAAAATCAAGAAGGCAGGACAACAGCTATGGCATGGCCCTCTAGGAATTGCAGATATCCTGAATACAGCACCATGATACTTTAGCCAAAAGGTAGGCTGTCAGCAGAAATCTTTCTACCTTTAGAACATCTACAATCAAGAAGAGGTAGGAATGCAGAAGTAGGAGGTTGAAGGTATTGTCCCAGAGTACTGTAGTGAACTTTACTCTTTTCTTCTCTGCATGAAGTTTATGGACTAAGGAAGAAGCCTCTTACACCCAGGTATGCACTCTCATGATTCCTCCACAGTGTTTCTTCAGAGGGACAAAATGCTATGAAATCAAATCCTTCAAGACTAGGGCAGAAGTAGCACCAAATATCAAGGATTGTAAATGGGGGTGCTTCTGTTTGAGCTGGGGCTAATGTGTCAGGTAATACATGGAGCACCAGAGGAAGTTTAGCTGAGGAGTGACCATGTGTGAACCGGCACAGTGAATCTCCCCTGCCCTGAAACAGGCACCTGAAATAGATACCTGAAATGGATTTGAATGTCTTTTGTAGTAACAGCCACACTGGATTCTGTGCCTGCAGGGTAAGAGATGTAGTAAGAGAGAATGTCAAAAAGAAATCTATAAAACCAAGTCCTTCAACTTGTTCAAAATAGCAAGTCAAGCATGGTATTAATGTTGAGGAGATACTAGAGACTAGTGATGTCACTGAGAGCCTAATGGATGTAAGACAGGAGCCCCTTCTCCAACTCCATTTATTTCATAGGTTCAGACCTTGAACGCACTGGACAGCCTCTGAAAAATGACTGAAGACTGCCTTAGGCTGCGAGCCAAATGACCTCCAGTCACAGCAGCTGTTCAGAAAGTAGAATCTTTGTCTCAGCTTCCGATACATGGCACATGGCCAGCAAAAAAACAAAAATTCATTGTTTTTCATTCCACATAAAAGAAAGGTTCCAAAATAGATTGTATCCAAATGTATTAGAACATCATATTTACTAATAGATTTGATTTAGTTCTTTTGAAATCTTCTGTGTCATAAGGTAGTCTGAAAAGAAATAAACAACATTAACATTCAGGAATACAGCACAATGGACCACTCCATCAGAGACAGCATACTTCTTAACAAAATAAAAAAAGAGGTGGTGATTTTATCAAAGCTCCTGATAGACTATACTAGTTAATGCCTTCTGTCAATCTGAAAAGTTTAGAAGTTTAACTGAGGGGCTCAGCAGGTGTCCAGGGTCTTCATTTTGTAAACATCTTGAGCCGCACAAAGGGAGGGCATAGAGACAATGTGAGTGCTACATCTTCCCTGGGTGGGTGGCAGTCTGCTTATACTATAAGGGAGGGCAAGAGGCCCATTCTCCCTACTTTTTGTTCTTATTGTATTTTCTGTCCTCTGCTGCCTTAAACTGTTGCCCCACACCATGCCACCCTTCCTTGGAGACAGGTGATATGGACTGAAATCTCCACAAACTGAGCTAAATAAACCTTTATTTCCTTAATTTTGAGTATTGGGTAATTTTTCTCATCAATGAGAGAAAGAAAAGAAGACAAAGACACATGCACCCTACATAGTAGGAGACGACACCCATGGATGTTGAAGATCTCCACTCTTGTATAGGTGGGATCACCAGCTGGTCACTAAAATCAGAAAGTTATCTGTACCATTCACTCTCTGATGCCATGAAGAAAGCAGAGCAGTCTTTGGATTCTGAAGGTAACACATTTCACAGGTAACAAGCCAGCCCATGTATTGGAATTTCAGCTCCAAATGGGTCTAGAAGAAAGAAAGGACTCTTCCAAAATTCAGGTTATGAGCAAGTAGCCTGATGGACTGAGTTATACTATCCCACAGATCACGTGGTGTTAGTGGTGGGAAGTAATAACCTAGGAATCTGTAGTAAGTCCCAAAGGAAGAATCACAATGAAAATCTAGAGTTGAGCTGAAGCACCTTTCACATAATCTAAAGAAAGTGCTCCTGACATACTCATGGGTGCTGGTAGACATGGCAACCAGAGAACAGAAAGTGACTAGCCACCTGTAGCAGCCGTTATAAGCTGAGGTTCGTCTGCCCTGCCAAATCATAAATTTGTATTTGCTGAGTAGCAGTCCATTAGAAAGCATAAATAGTACATCAAAGAATAAAGCTGAGGGCCAGAAAGATAGCTCAGTGGACTAAGCACTTGCTTAGGAAAGCACAGGAGCCAGGGTTTGATCACTGGGACCACATGCTGTTGTGGGCCCACCCCCAGGAGTGCTGAGCCAGCAATGGAGTAGTGGTGCACGCCTGTAAGCCTAGGGCCAGGGAGGCTGAAAACAAGAGGATCACTACAAGTCTAAGCTGCATAGTGAGAGCCTGCACAAAGAAAAAAAAAAAAAAAAGAAGAAGAAGAGAACAAAACAGCAAAGCAAGAAGATGCAAGTGAGCTCCCTGAAGCTTCCCTTGCTGGCCTTGAACCTAGAGATCACACAAAATCAGATAGAAAAGAAGGAAAAGCATTTCGATTGTTTCACATATGTGTCAGTTTACATGTATTTATAAGCCAAAAAAAGGCAGTAATTGGACCAAAGATAAATCTTTTTTTTTTTTTTTTTTTTTTTTTTTTTTTT
>PVKA01010970.1:0-12658 GCA_004027165.1 Ctenomys sociabilis | reverse complement strand
ATCACACCCCAGCTGCTGCGCTCTTCCTAAACAGGTGTTTTAGTCCATTGAACTATCAGGCTGGCCACCCCATATGTCAAATCTTATATAACTATGTCTGTTCATCTGATCAGCAGATTTGATCATAAAATAGATCATATGTTTTTTAAAAAGGATAAATTAGAAGTCTCCCTGAAGAAAGATTAGACAGGCAAATTTTCAATGGACAAAACTCACTACTTAATTAACTACTTATGGCCATCAACCAAAAGTAGCTAGCGATGAAGATACATAGATTCTCACTGTTTAAGTTTAGTTTTCATTTGCCTAGAAATATTGATGCTATAAAATGTTTTGACAGTGGTATAGCTCAGTGGGATAATGGTCTGCCTTGAAAGTGCAAGGTCTTGAGTTCAATCCCTTGGATGCCCTCCACCCCAAAACAAATAATAAAATATATTAAAATAAATGTTTTCTATAAATACACATAAAAATTAGTCCATTTGGATAATGGATTTTAATCCTTATCAGTTATATATGTTGAGTTAATGTCAGAAATTAATTTTTTTCTGATATTATTTTGTTGTTTCATTTCTTACCCTTCATTTCAATCCTCTACATTTATTGCATATATTGCTATTATAAAAGACAAATGAAAGTTTCATTAGTATATGAATCCAAAATAACTTGTCAGTAGTAAACTTTAGTTCATTTATATTTATAATTATAACATTTAATCTTGGCTCCAATAAATTTTTTTTGGTAAGATATTTGTTTTTAATGAATTTGGGAGCTTTTATATTTTACTAGAAGCTCTAAACCCTCCTTCCTCTGAATATCTTTGTAGATATGATGTCTATGGTATTCTGGCATATAATCATTGTTGTCTTGAGGTTAACGTGAACTTTTCCCCATTACAAATGACCTGATGGTTTACTTAATCAAACAGCTTTAGTTTTGAGATGAAAGAATTTTTCACATTATATGCAGATTTGATGTTGTTTCCTATTTTATTTTTGCTTCTTGTTTACTACAGATGATTGTGCAATACAATGAGATGGGTGAAGTGAAAATGTTTTCTGAGGTGAGGGGGTGACTCACACTTACAAAGGAGATAATTACTGGTTTAAGCCTTACTTTCTGCCTATCACTGACCCACATTTCCCCAAATTTCTCGAGTAATTCCTTTAGTTATCAGAACAGCTGCAGTATGCTTCAAATGAAGCTCAATTTTGTGCATTTTATTTCTTTCAGTCTTAAATGTATTGAGCCAATTTTCTGGTACTTACAACTCACAGATAATTGATACAGTTTTCAACATAGACAATGGCATAGGCTTTTGGAAGTCGTAAAGTTAGAGGTTAAAATAACTTGGATCCTTTTTTTTCAATATGGAACAAAGTTCAGACCTTAAAATACTTCCTACCTTCTTTGTGGAAGTACCCCTTAAATAGATAGTATAATACTAAGGTCCTACACAGTATCTAGTACTTGCTGGATATTTAAAGAGTTAGGGATTCTCTAGGCCTCATTTGCTTTATTTACCTGATATGTGAAATGATAATACTTTTTATCACAGCACAGAGAGAATATATAGAAACAATGCACACAGAATATCCAATTCAATGCCTGATGACATAGTGTACAGAGAAAATAAGTAAATTGATTGGTAGTAAAATAGTAGTAGTATTCACAAATAGTTTAAGTGGAAGATCATTAGAGGCAGTAATTCCTTTTATTGCTTAGAGTTCTTCAATGATTCAGACAAAAGATATATTGTCTTGCTTTATAAGTTAAACAGCCTTATAAATGTATGGTATGAGGAAATAAAATATTCAGTATTTGACTTGATTTCCCCAGAAACGATGACCTCTACTAATTTTGGGGAAAGAAACATGTGCAACTTCTATAGAACTGGACCCAAGGAAATAGAATGTCTGTAGTATTACACAAAGGTGGCAAATGCCTTGTTCAGATAAAACCAGGAAGTGGAATGGTGGAATGGAGGTGGAAACAGGAGCTGCTGTCCTGACAAAAGCCACACTTCTCTCCAAGTGATCTCAGGCCAGGAGTAGTGGAGACGTGATTAACAGTTCAAGCTCATGCACAATTTTACATTTTATTATAGGACAATCAAACACACTACATGGGTTGAAATCATGTGTTGCTCTATAATTAAAAAATGTAAAGATCCAAATTTCACAAAGACCAGGAATTCCATTGTTTCTAGTGTTAGTTAAAATATGACAGACTTTTTGTGAGGCACGAGCAGTGCGAGGTGAGGAATCAGGTTGCTGGGCTCCCTGTTTTCATCGCGTAGTTAGCTCTACCACCAAGATGGTCAATGTACCCAAAACCTGAAAGACTTTCTGCAAGTAATGTGGCAAGCATCAGCCTCACAAAGTGGCCCAGTATAAGAAGGACAAGGATTCTCTGTCTGCCCAAGGAAAGAGGCACTAAATTTGGAAGCAGGATGGCTACGGTGAGCAGATGCAACCCATCTTCTGGAAGAGGGATAAAATGACAAGGAAGATTGTGCTGAGGCTTGAGTGTGTAGAGCCCAACTGCAGATCGAAGAGAATGCTGGCCATTAAGCGATGCAAGCACTTTGAACTGGAGAAGACAAAGAGAGAAAGGGCCAAGTGATCCAGTTCTAACCTCCTGCTTCACTTTAAGGCAAAATATTGAAGCTATGGGAAGATTAGCTATAGGATAATAAATGCAGCAGTAACCACAAGAAAAATGAATATGACAAGATCCATTAGACTGAACAATCCTCCTGACATGTCGAAGGAGGACCCCACAGGTTGCTCTTTCCCCCCACCTGGCCCCAAGCTTCTAGCAAACTACAGAGACCCTCCCTGCTCTGTGGCTCTGTTTTCCACACCGTTACCTACAGTCAACTCTGTTCTGAAGAAAAATGGGGAATTTCAGAACAACTCTTAAACGTTAAGTAACTTTTATAGTAGAACATTGCTATTATATTAAATTTTATTGTTAGTGTTTGTTGTTCATTTCACATTACATATAATTTATAAATTAAACTATCATACATAAGTATGTTTTGCCAAATAACTGCAGTATACATGGCTTAATATTATTTGTGGCTTGTGCTATGGTCAGGGCAGATTAGAGTGTCTACCATATTCTGAATCTAGCTAATATAAACCCAGCCTCTTTAGCACCTTGGAGGTGCTTTATAAAATATTACAAAGTTAATGAAAGATTCTATTCACTATATAATATTCACCATATAAACTACGCCATCTAGTTCTTCATAATTCATGAACACTGAGCATCTAATCACAAAAATAAGTCCTTAAAAAGTCCGGATGCAACAAGTATGCTTGTTCCTTTACTTACTGTTTTGTTTTATACCAATAAGTGATCAATTACATAAAGAGATTTCATAATCTAATTTTTATTATTGTTATTTTGTCTTTCTATTGAAGGAGGTATTTCATAAGAAAAATGTTGACTGTGTCCAAATATAATTAATAATAAAGTTTTAAGTCTACATGGATGACAGCATAGGTAATCCATTGTAAGACTACCAGGAGCTCTCAGAATCATGTGCTGTGCATAATATTTTGTGTGCTGGAGAGAAAATACAAAAGTGTTAGTCAAACTGAAGGATCCTGGGGATGGTAGAGCAAAATGATAGTGAGCTTATTTGTAAAAATGCTATTACTCTACCCTGAACAACTCCCTCTGGTATAAAACTTTCCTTTAAACTATAAAAAAAAAATACACTTGGAACAATGATACTTTAAATACTGTATTGAGCATGAAAGAAATATCCTCACAGATAGATGGTTGACAGTGCCCGGGAAATGTAAATATTCTTGTAAATTCCTGAAAATGAGGGTATGTTGTTACCATGAAAAGTATATAACCTGAAACCAAAGTGCAGGGAGGCACCCATGTTTTGGGATCCTTGATCCAAAAGTGAAGGCATTAGTCGGGCACGAGCTCACAACAAAAACTTTCTTGTTCCTCGGCACTTCTTCACAGGGACTTATCTCTGCTTCCTGTCATCTGCTGCTATATGACTACTCCGTTCACCCTCAAGCTGTGACCAGCCACAGAATTTCACAACTTCCAGATTCCTTGTCCATAAAGAGCCATGAAGAATGATGAGCCTATGAAAATGCTGATTTAATTGAGTAAAGATGTAAATAACAACCATATTACTATTTCTCAAAAGATGTGACTACTATTCTTTTGCATGTCCATTTTGATTTAGAAATATTTGCAATTAAAATATTGGTTTTATTCAAAAATAATGTGTGATTATATATTCTCTCATTTTTTCTCACCACACCCTAAGTAAAATGAATAAGAAAACACCCTCAAAAAACAGAACATCATAAAGAAATATATGAGCAACACCATTTTTCTTCATTGTAGCTAAGTAAGAGATAACAAAACCTTTTATTTAACAGTGTTTCATTTTTCTCTTGAGGCTGCAGATTTGACAGGTTCTTCCTTCTAATTGTGAGAGATGCTGAATATATTCCCTCAAAGACACCTAGCTCATATTGCTATCACTGCATTTTAAAATAAGGGGCATGTGGAAGTCCCACATTACAGAACATCCTTGAGTTGTTTCTTGACACAGTACAAATTTCATCACTGACACTTCATGCACTGAACTTTTTCTTACAATTCAGACTATGTGCATTGAGCAGTACAGAGACCTGGCATGAAAGTTGGGGGAAGACCAGGTAAAAGCACAGAACAGAACACGTCAAGAAGTGAGAGCAAGTATTTTTCACAGCTTCTGTGGAGGATGAAACTACAGCGGGTGGTCACAGAAGTGCTAAGGAATTGGCAGTACTGAGTTACAAGAAAAATGAGATATTTGGGCTTCTTTGAAAGGAAAAAACTCCCCCTTCTCATCCTCTCATCTTGGTTGCTCTAGAAGTTTTTATGACTGCTTGGGAAATGCATGCACGTTAGCCAGACAATGAAAGAAGTTTGTGGTAAGAAGAGAATATGCACCAACCTGAAAAGAAACACAATTACAGGCATACCCTTGGGATAGTATAGGCTTGAGTCTAGATGACTACAATAAAGTGCTTATTGCAATAAAGTGAGCGAGAAAATATTTCTAGTATATATAAAAGTTATATTTACATCATACTGTAGTCTCTTTAGTCTTCATCAATACATCTAAATGTGGAGTGTGTCACTTAAGTTGAGATAATTTAATGCTAAAAAACAAAACCCTAAAAGGCAACTTAGACTTGAGTTTATTGTAATTATTTTCTGGTGGGAAGTCTTGAATGCTGGTGACGGCTACTGAATGATCAGTACAGGGGCTGGTGAAGGTTGGGAGTGATTATTATTTTATTTTAAAGAAGAAATAAGCCCCCAATCTTTCTAACAAGATAATAGGAGCATTTATAGTGGCTAATACTTCGTAAATTGCTATCTTTCAATTAGTTGCTCAAAATACAAGACTCACATTTCATTGCCCAAACAATATTCGCACACAACTATCCTTTCAATGAACTGAGAGAATTTAGTGGCACGATGACCATATATCATTTTCCTTTCCTTCTTTTCTGCATTCCTCCATCCAAGTTTCTCTTTCATTTAGAAGTTTCTTCCCCTTTTACAACATTTTATTTTACAAAATATTATGCATTTTGGATTGTACATTTTATTGTATTTGTTCAGCTTCTCAAACTATGAAGACAATACGATATTTACACATTTCTATGTGTTTATTTCACTTAGGAGTATGGTCTCAAGTTTTGGTAATTTATCTATACATGTCTCCAGGTTATCATTCTGTATGTTGTAAATACTCCATTGTACAAAAAGACACAACTTTTTCATCCATTCTTCAGTTGATGGGCCTCATTTGAGTTAGTTTCAAGGTTTAGCTTTTAAAAGGTGTTTCTATAGACATGAGTGACTTCACATCACTTTAATAGGGTATTTTTACTTCTTCTAGAAAGGTGAGAAGATGGGAAATATCTGGCTCAAATGCAACCTCTAATCTCAGTTTTTGAGGAATCTCCATACTGATTTCCACAGTGCGTGCACCAGTCTACAGTCACACCAACAGTGGAGAACCATTCAGTTATCTCCATAGCCTCTTTAGCATTTCTTATTGGTTGATTTCTTGATAACAGTGTTTTTGGAGTGAAGTGGAATCTTATTCTTTTATAATATTTATCTTCTGGTTCATTGCCCCTTGCATGCTGTGCTAGTCCTACCCCCAGGGTGCACTGAGATAGCAACTGAGACTGGGCGTGGTGGCACAAGCCTGTAATCCCGGTGCTTGGGAGCTTGGGAGGCTGAAGAAAGAAGGATCATTATGAGTCTGATCTGTGTAATGAGATCCTGTATACCTTGTACTAAATACAATATATATACATACATATATATATATATATATATATATATATATATCCAATGACAAGTGATATTGAACATTTTTCATATATTTATTTGCTGTTTGTATTTCTTCATCTGAGATACCCATATTCATCTTAACTATCCATTTTTAGATTAACCCTATATTTAGGAGGCCTAATTTTTTTTTAATTCTTTATGTTCTCAGGAGTAATCCTTTGTCTGAGGAACACCTAGCAAATACTTTTTTCCTCATTGTGGGTTGTCTCCTCACTTGGTCTCTTTTTCTGGACAAAAACTTCTTACTAAGATAGGATTCCACTTGTTGATTCTTTGTAATAGTCCCTGTGCAATCAGGATTTTATTCATAACTTATTAGCCTACACCAATATCTTCAGTAGTTTTACATCTTCTATCTTCCAGTAGATTTGATGTTTCTGTTTTAATGTATAGATCTTTGATCCATTTCAAACTTAGTGCATGGTGAAAAACATGAGTCTAACTTTAATCTTTGGAATGTGCAGTGCCAGTTTTTCTATCACAATCTGCTAAAGAGGCTTTCTTTTAGTGAATGTATTTAGCACATTTGTCAAAGATAAACAGGCTAAATTTGTTTGCAGTTATTTGTGCCTCTGTTTACAGTACAATTTCAGTCAGGGTTTGTGATGGTCCTCTCCCTGCCCTGGTTGCTCAGAATTGTCTTTGCTTTTCTATGTCTCTTCCCGTTCGAAATGAATTTTAGGATTGTTTCCTCAAATTATGTGAGATATGATATTGAAATGTTGGTCATAGTCTCATCAAATCTTTAGACAATTTGAGAAGTATGGCCATTTTCACCATATTGGTTCTTCCAATCCAAGATCCAGATATTACTTGCCATTTCTGATATCTGCTTTAATTTTATTTTTCAGAGTATTGTGGTTTTCAATATAGAGGTTTTTCCATCCTTTGTTAGATAGACTCCCTGGTTTTTGTTTTGTTTTGTTTTTTCGGATTCTATTATGGGAGATACTGGTTTCCTAAATTTTTTCTCAGTAAGCTTGTTATTCTTGTGCAAGAAGGCTATTTTCTTTAAGAGTTGACTTTTTATCTAGCTACATTATTGAATTTCATTATTAAATCTAGCAGTTTTTAATGGAATTGTTATGTAGAGTAACATGTCATCTGCAAATAATGATAATTTAACTTCTTCCCTTCATACCCTTATTTCTGTTATTTCTTTCTCTTGTCTAATTGTTCTGACTAAAGTTTTCAGGACTATATGGAATAATAGTGGAGACCACAGATATCCTTGTTTTGTTCATAATGTTAGAGTGAAAGCTTTCAGATTCTGTCCATTTAGTATATTGTTAGCTGTTGGTTTATCTGAGATGGTTTTAATCTGATTGAGACAAAGACCATCTATTTTAATTTTCTGCAGGATTTAATCATGAATGGGTACTGAACTTTATGAAAAGCTTTTTTTGCGACTATTGAGATGATCATCTGATTTTTCTTATGGCTCTGTTAGCTTTTATGGAATTAACAATTATTGATGTATTATAATTATTGATTTGTGTATATAGAACCATCCCTGCATTCATGGGATGAATTCTACTTGGTCATGGAGGCATAATCTTCTTGACAATTTGCTGCATTCTGTTTGCCAATATCTTATTGAAGGTTTTTGTATCCATGTACAGTAGTGAGATTGACCTCTAATTATGTTTCTCAATTGGATCCTTCTCTGATTTTGGTATCAGAGTAATGCATGTTTCCAGGACTGACTTTGGGAGTATTGCTTCCATTTCAATTCCATTGAAAAGTGGAGAAGTTGTGGCATTAGGTCTTCTCTGAATTTCTTCATTGAATTCACCAGTGAATCCATCAGTGCCTGGGCCCCAGTTGCTGAATATTGAGAAGATTAATGAATGACGCTATAATGGAGGTAGCAAGTTTAATACTACTATCTTGTCTAAATATGAAAAACCTTAGAGCATAAAAAGGAACTGTTATTTTTTAACAACCATGAACATTATAATATTTAAATGCTTATAGAATGTTAACAGATGACAGCTATGTATTTTGACATAGAAATTTAGCAAATGAAACCATACATATAACATTGCCACATGACAATCATGCTATTTTGTAACATGCATTTTCATTTTGACATCATATAACACTTTCAAATAGTCATTTCTATCTAGTACATAAGAATACATAAGAATATCAAGGACTTAGAAAAAACATTTTAAACGAGTAGCATATGATATTCTTATGTTGTTAAAAAAAAAGAGAACTGAAATTAAAGTAAGACAGTTTTTATTAGCTGTATAACTAAAATGAGGAGTATTTTTAACTGTTATTCTAAGACACCAAAGTTATCACTGAAATATACATTTTTCTGAGAAAAGGACTAAAGATTTTATCTATGAGAAATTTACTTTTCAGTAACCTTTTCAAGTACCTCAATTAACATAAATCTTAGGATATATGATTTTTTAACTAAAGTTAATTTTTTTTTAACTTGATGATGGAGAGGAACTGGCAAAAAAGTTATCAAAGTCAATCAACTTGAAGAAAAATGTAAAGGCTTCTTTTAGTCCCAACTGTAATGGAAACAGAGAAAACAGTTCCCCATGAGGTGGAAATTCCAAACTCTGACTCAACAAAGTTTTGAAAAGTAAAAGTGGCTCAGTGGAGTAAGCGCTTCGCTGGCAAGCACAAGAGTTTGAGTTCAATACCCGATTCCACAAAAAAAAAAAAAAAAAGAAAAAAAAAAGTGACTCAGTTAAAGGTATTGATGTTGGAATATCATGAACCCATAGACTGATTGTTATACGGAGGAGGACAAGATCTGAGAAATATCCAACATGTCCTTTTCTATTCCTCCAGGTCAGCAGTCTGGCACCTCTGCCATGTCCATACCCTATGGGTTTCTTCACAGTTACCACACCTACAGGCTATCCACATGGTGTCTAAATGTCCTTCAAAAATCTATTCTTTTATAGTCAAATTGAATTTCTGAAACCAACAGGTATCAAAAGACCCCCAAGTCTTTGAGTGTCATTTCCTTATTTATAGATTTTTTAAATTTTTGTGACGATGACCAATGGAGTGATACAAGAGTATGGGGTGACTTGAGCAATGTTTTCAATAAATTGAGCCATAACCTTGATTTCTTTTTCTTTTTCAGTATTTTTTCATTTTAATTTGGGCTCTGGCCTATGGCTGTGGCTTCTGCAGATGGGTGAGCTACCCTACAGGAAGTGGTTTGATTGACCTGCTTTACTGCCCCAATGAGCTCCATCACCTGCAACCCCCTCCCCAGAGCATACAATGATCACCTTCATAGTCATGGCTGTCACTGTCCCCAACCACTATGCTCCGGGCCCTTATGGAGAGATTTTCTAGTTGAGAGATTTTTATGCTTTAGCCAAATTTGTCCTTATCATGAGAATGTCATTCATATTTGATTAAGTCTACCTTACTCACATGATCTCAACTAATTATACTATTCTTTTTTTATGCAATGGCCTGAAAACAGGATCTTAATAAGAGAATTATTTTCTAATTTTTTTTTTTCATTTTGTTTTTGAGGCAGGATCTCTCTAAATCTCTAAATTGCCCAGGGTAAGCCAAAACTGGTAGTCCTACCAGCTTAGCTTCCCAGAGTATTGGGGTTACAGGCATGTACCCCATGTCCTAGTTCAAAATAAAATGCTATTATGAGATACTGCGGGCTAACACATCAACCTAGAAATTTTGGAGCATGTGCTTCCACCTATAACAAACAGAATAAGTAATTTTCCCTAAGATCAACTATTATGTGACAGAAAGTACACCAACTATGGACATTTCAAATTGCATACAATGCTTCTAAGCACTAGGAATCATTTTTAATGCATTCTCCACTGTGGAGAAACTCAAAGGTAAATGGGTCCAATTTCACATAATAGCAGACACACTATAAAATGACATCTCCAAGCTAGGGCAGTTTTAATTGGTACTTTGCCTAGAAAGAAGAACCATTCATCTCTCATTCTTTTACTCTCAAACTCAGAAGGAGGATATTAGCAGTAGAAACAGCATCAAACACAAAGCCATCTTTTAGCCTTTTAACATCAATTTGAAATTACATTGCATGAAAGTGTTTCTAAAAGCAGCACGATTCTCTTTCAGAAATATAATGGTGTGAAAAATTCTGTGTAGGTCCATAAATGTGTGATTATAAATGTAACATTCAGGACTGGGGATATAGCTCAGCAGCATAAGCACCAGCCTAGTAATCACAATATCCCAAGTTTAATAATTGTTAACATAAAATAAGTAAATAAACAAATCAATAAATGTAAGTTTTAGTAAGCTTATATTTTAGTAATAAAAAGAAAATGAAAAGCAGTGAGCTTTCTCCTTGTCATATTCTGCTTTAAACCCAATGACCTTTTCCCTTTTCTATTTTTCCTCATCTTCCTTCAATTTTTTTAGTCCTGTAAACATTTTTCTCCATCTTTGTTATACAAAACCAACTAAATGTAAAACATTTCTAATATATTTAATAATTTTAATCAAACTAGTAATTTTTTTCTTTAAATATATTTAGTACAGGGTCCACAGTGTCACTACATGAAAGAGACTCGTGGCGAGCCTCCTGTTTTTAGCCTCCCAAGTGCTGGGATTACAGGCACACACCATCATGCCCAGTCTGAATTACCATCTTAGCACTTCCCAAGGAGGGGCCAGCACAAACACAGGGGATTGAATCCTGGTCCCTGCATCTGTCTAAGCAGGTGCTTTAATCCATTGAGCTATTTGGCAGGCCCTGAACTAGTAAACTTTTAAAATTGTTGTTTATAGCTTTCATTATTGCATTACACCAATTTTCAGGCCAGTCTTCTTTGCTAACCTCTTCTTCATTGGTGGAGAAGTTTGTTGCACATTTCATAGTCTCCTGGTGATTTGACGACTAAAATAAATATTGAGACACTGCAAATGCAAGCATGCTACTGCTGCAAAGACACCTGCACTGTGGTCCTGCGAACAGCTATGTAAGGAAAGTAGGCAATAAGAGGGATTCAGTTAATCAGAGAAATTACATTCTCAATCATATCTCTTTTTTCTTTTTTTATAATTGTTTATTGCTACAGTTAAGATATACTTGTCACATCCATCGTATGAAATTTGAGCCATATATCCAAGTTTAACTTTCCACATTTCCCTCCCTTCTTTTCAACCCTTCTTTATTTCCTTAGTTACGAGGCTTTGCTTCCTTTTATCTCTTTTTCTCATTGTTTTATTTCCCTCTCCACCACCAATTCCTCTTTAACTGTGGAGAATTACTCCCTATTTCATACTACATAGCATACATTTTGAAGAAGAAGAAGAAGAGGACGAGGAGGAGGAGGAAGAGGAAGAAGGTGAAGGAGAAGAGGAAGAGGAAGAAGAGGAAGAAGGAGAAGAAGAAGAAAGGAGAAGGAGAAGGAGGAGAAGAAAGAAGGAGAAGGAAGGAGGAGAAGGAAGGAGAAGGAGAAGGAAGGAGAAAGAGAAGGAGAAAGAGGAGGAGAAGAGGAGGAGGAGAGGGAGGTCGAGGACAAGAATGAGAATGAGGAGAAGAAGTAAATACATGAAAAAAATGTTTAACATCTTTGGCCATCTTAGAGAGGCAAATTAAAACAAGACAGAGATGTCATCACACCCCAGAAAGAATGGTTATCATCAAATTTACCAGTAATAAATGCAGGTGAGGCTGTGCAGAAAAAAGAACCCTTCCTCCCCTGCTGATGGGAGTGTAGGCTGGTGCAACTACTGTGGAAATCAGTGTATAGATTCCTTAAAAATGTTTGGATTCAAGGTCCCATTTGAACAGTTATTCTCCTTCTGGGTATCAGGTATCTTCCCACAAGAATTAAAAACATCATATCACAGTGATATATGTGCTCCTATGGTTGTAGCACCACAATTAGTAATAGCTAAATCTTGGAAACATTCAAGTGAAGAATGGATTTTAAAAAAGATGTGTTTTTTAAAAATATAAATGAGTACCATTCAACCTTTAATAAAGATAGCCCAGAGAATTTATAGGTAAATGGATGTAACTTGAGATCATACTCATAAGTGAAATAAGTTAGATTCATATATGGAAACATATTGTCGTACTAGTATGAGAAATTGAATAAGAAATATTATCTGAAACGTACAATAGATACTGTGGACTGGAACATACTGTTTAAAAGAAAAAAAAACAAACTGTGATGGGTGAAAAGGAAAGAAGGAAGGAAGAGATGTAGGGAGGGAAGGAGGGAGTGAGGGAGGGACAGAGGGAGGAAAG
>PVKA01010969.1:0-62603 GCA_004027165.1 Ctenomys sociabilis | reverse complement strand
CCTCCTGCCTCAGCCTCCCGTGTGCTGGGATTACAGGCATGCGCCACCACGCCCAGTCCTTTTTTTACATACTCCAAAACAGAAAAATATTTTCCATCTGAGTAAAAAAAGTGAAGTAGAAAGCCGGGCGTGGTGGCTCAAGCATGTAATCCCAGCACTCGGGAGGCTGAGGCAGGAGGATTGTTGTGAGTTCGAGATCAGCCTGAGCTACAGAGTGAGCTTAAGGCCAGCCTGAACTGCCTAGTGAGACCCTGTCTCAAAAAGACAAAAAAAAAAAAAGTGAGGTGCTGCTCGGTGTCGGGCACCGGACCATGTGCGGCAGCCTGAGCACCCGAGTCACTTCCCGATCTCCTTTTACCTCAGTCATCTGAAGAAACAACTGAACTTTTAACATTTTGCCTCCACAATTGGAAAGTGGGCAGCACTCCTCCATTACCCATTGGTGCAGTAAGGTAGGGGGGAGAAACATGATCAGGAAACTGCACCTCGCTGCTTTCTGAGGCCCAGGGGCACTGGGAGCCAGCAGAGGGACCCACATGAACTGACACAAGAGAGCAAAAGGCCCAAGAGAGCAAAACAACCTACACTGGGAGCTCGGATCTGAAAGAGTCTCCGGTCTCTTACATAAAACTTTTCTGAGCTTCAACTTCCGTATTTCTGTCACGTAGGCGTGAGTCTAGATACCCCCTTAGCAATGCTTCTAATTTAATCAAGAACAGCAGGAACAACAACAAAACACTTCATGATGCCTTTGATTTGTGTAAGAGACAATCTTCTAGAAACCCTTGATACCTGGTTCAGCTTTCCCAAGCTTATGCTGGGAAATATGTTTTGTATGTAAATGCACACCCACACCCACACCACTCACATGAATAAGTTTACTTGTCCATTAGCTTTTCTCATGTATGTAAGTATGAAAATGCAAATGTCACTCTTCACATAAAACAAGCACTATACAGTTATTGCTCAGGTAACTCAATGTTCTACGACTGAAATTATCAGTCTGAGGATTTATGTTCAAATAATTATTTTGAAGCATTGCTTTAATTTGGTATCTATTTATATCATCATTATTATGAATATATGTCATAATACTATATGCTTCTTTTCATGACAATTGCAGAAAGAAATGCTCAATATAAAAACAATATGTCCATTAAAAAGTTTTCTCCTATTTATCAGAGAGAGAGAGAGAGAGAGAGAGAGAGCATTCTATTTTTGGAAGTGCACATCCCTCCCTCCCCCCCTGCCAGAGTACAATGACAAGAAAATGATTAATAAGCAAGCTCTGCATTACTGTCAGCAGGAACCCAGTCTGCATATGGGGGAAGCCTAAATAATTGAAGGGAAGAGTTCACAGTGGTAACGTAAGTTGTAACAGGTCAGAGAAGCTTTATTCCTGGGCATTCTGCCCGGTTTAAGGATCATTTACATATTTTAGAGTACAGTTTGCTTTGCTGATTGGTAAGCACCCCTTCAGGCTCAGAACCACAGCATAGGGTCCTGGGTGCCTTACAGAGGAAGCTGAGAGCAAGAATTGTCTCTCCTTATTACTGAGACTTTTCATGGTATTACCTTCAGTAGAAACTCATTTAATGGATGATATATGGCCGTAATCCACATGGGCATCATATATCATTTATCATTGCCTCCAGAGTGGAGAGATACTTGGATCACAATCAAAACTATTGAGCAAACAGTGAACTGTTTTATATTTAGGGTGTAATTGGGGTCTCTTCACACTTTTTTCTCTCTTCATAGTAAAGGAGAAGATATTGTGTGGTTAGTGGAACTGGAGTACTGCCTAATACTTATATGAGAAATAAAACATTGAAATAACTGCCTGAAACACTTTAATAGAGCCTGCTCACGCAATTGCATGAAACCAACAACAGATTGAACACACAGCTTCAAAACAATGGGTGCCAGATTGCCCGACACAAAGGTAGCATTAGAAGAAAGGGCAGATTTATAACAACTGACAAGTGGGAGGTGGGTATTAGGGAGCCTGAGATGAAGGACCCGCCTTGCAACAGCCTGTATGTGGCCCTGCTTCCAGAGTTTGTATCTTGTTTGCTCTTTGATAGAACACTGTCTCCAATAATGACTTGAAATAGGAAAGAGATGTTTTATGTCCATTAACATACACATACAGGCACACTCACAAGCATTAAGAGTATAAAGACTGCTCGGCTATCCCAGTAGTGGAAGCTGGATTAAAGCAAGATGAAACCAAATGAAGTCATTTAAAGAAAATCAAATGTAACCTAGGACAAAATGCATTACTGGTTGAACATCAAGGGAATATGATACAATAGAGGTAAAGCACAATTGCAGACCTCTTGGAAACAGGCATTTAATCAATAACTCACTCTGATGCCACTTTTTAAGTATGAATTCTTAAAAAGATTTTGTTGTTTATGTATTTACATGCTAGTTTAAGAATTTTGGTGAAAATAGTCATTATATTTGTAATACATACCTAAAAATAGAAACTTTTATAAGAGATAAAGAATTCACAAAAATCAGATTATAATGTAAAATTGAATTGCACTAAAGATAAAAAATGAAATCAAATAAATTCAATGAGACAACATATTTTGAAAGGTTCCTTTAAGGTAGAGAATAATAAGAAACCTTATTGCAAACCCAGAACTTATTTTAAGATGCAAGAATCAATTAATATATTTGGGAAAGGAATATACTTTAGGTTCACTTCATTATATTTTGCATTCTATGTTATAATATTCTAAAAGTTAAGCCAACCCCAAAAAAAGAACTTATAAAATGCTGCACACATGCCGGGGGGTTAGAAAAAGTTTGCTTTTATTTTTGTTCCAATGTGTGAAGCAGGTGTGCTAAGAATCAATTTCAAGGGAGGACTCCCACTGTGTTGTAGATAGCTAAGATCATCTCTATGCCAACTACAGAAATAGGAGTCTGAACATTTCCACCCACCGCATCCTGGGCTGTAGTTTCACCATTGCCTGAGTCTGGTGAGAAGATATACACTCACATGCAACAAGTAATGGGACGCAGATGTACTACTTACCAGTAGGCATTCAGGGACAAAAACACCAAAGATCCACTGTGAGCCAGTCTTCCAGGGATAGAGAAAGCTGCCTCATGTGTATGCAACCTGAACTCTGTGCCCCATTTACATAATAGCTGAGGACCCCAAAGGCTGCTTCCCTGTGTGTGCTGCATACCACAGTCTAACATGTCCACTAAGCAAACTTTGAGGGACATTCTGCTTCCAAAGGAGGGGATAAAAGCCCAGGTTGTTCTGCGAAGGGTAGTTTCTCCCTAACTCAGGATGCTGTATTCCTTAGGAATGGCAGCAGTGAGGCTGGGGCTGTTTCCAAAAGCTCCTCTCTAGCTCTAGCTACTGCGCTTCTCACACATTCTAGAATTTTCTGAGAACCAAGAGCAAGAAGAGATGGGGAGAAACTGGGTCTGCAGAGGCTTTGGAGAGACAATCCAGCACAGAGTGAAGGGAGATTAAAAGTCCCAATTCAGCTTAAATGCACACAAGTTGATATTTGTAAAGATAAAATATAGACCAGAAATTCACTTAACACACAGTCTGCTTCTATTTCCTATTAATATACAGTTGGTTTTTCTTACTTATTTGCTTTGTACAGACCAAATTAAAGATCATCACTCATATACCTAAAAATATGAGTTTCACCAAACAATTTTGTCTCCAGAAAGAGAACAAACTAACCATTCTCTCCACCAAGTCGATGAGCCAGGGATGTCTTCCTGAACAGGACTTTGGAAGCAGGCTTTTACTTTCTGTTTTGAGGACATCTAGCATCAATCTAACTATATACAGTTGAGGAATCCAAACATCACTTTTTCCCAAAGTAAATAATTTTTAAAGTGAAAACCAGTTGTTAATATAGAAGGTGCACAATTTGTTCCCTGATGCTGGATTCATTCCACCTTAATTGCATGTCCAGGTAATGTTTTTCTTTCTTTCTGTGATAAACTCCAGCAATGTTTTCAATTTCCTCTCCGCATATTGCCACAAGACTTCTACTTAGGGTTCGACTATGGTATTTCCAGAATTCTACCCCACACCGTTTCAGCACTTTTCCTCTTAGTTCTTATGTACAGAAAGTGTCTCCCTCTACTGCGCATGCACTTGGGAACAGAGCAGGCTCTGGAGGCAGTTACCTACATGCAGGCCTGTGTCCATCACGTGTTATTTCCGGACTTTGGAAAACCTCCTTCATGTTTGAGATTCCTTATTGCTGGTGGCAATATGAACTGATAAAGCCACTGTGAAAGCCTGTGATATTGTCTTAAAAAGTTAAATTATGCATTATCATCAACCCATCAATTGTTCACTGGCATATGCTAAGAGGCATGTACAAGAATGTTCATACATTTCATTCATGTCTTGAAAATATACATTGAGATTTAAGATGGGAAGATATCTTTTCTCCCTCTCCAGCCCAAAATATCTGTGGCAAAATAGCCATCATTGATCTGTCTTAGGAATCTTTTATGCTCAGGCCAGCTATAGAATTCTGTTTTCTTTCTACTTTCAACTCAATCCTGCAGGAAAACATCATCAATCAATTAAAATCTTAAAAAGATATTTTTCTGTCTTCCTGGTCTCAAGATAGGGGCACTGTGGTAGAATGTATTTGGTAGTTTATATAAAGTGATTTTGAGGGTGGGTAATGATAAAAAGACTTTCAAAGGCTTCCTTCCTCCTTCCATTTTAATATCATTTCATCATGAGAGACAGGCTAATACCACTAGTATTTGCTAGCTGCATTTTCATTTAGCCTTGAGAACTAAGTTACACAACAATTTTAGGATGACAAATTATGTTTCTGTCTCCTAATGTTTTAACTTCATGTGAAATGTTTAGGTTTATTCTGTTTTTATAATTCATATTGATCCATTACATAATACAGCTGATTTTCAATTGTCATTCAATTTATTCTGTGACATTTTCTTTTAAGGTTTTTTTTTTTTTGTTATCAGGGGTTGAACTCAGGACCTTTCACTTGCAAGACAAGCTCTTATTCAACAGAGCTAAATCCCCTTTAAGATTTTTGACAGTAGATTTTTGCTGTCTACTTTTTTATAGACAGCAATCACTGCAAAACACAAGTGTACATAAGATATGAGGGTGGGTTATATTAAATTTCAGTAGACCTGCACATGATTCCCAACTGAGGAAGTAGATTGCCACATTTGTAATTTTCTTTTCCCCAGATGTTGATATATTATCCTGGGCTATAGCATATAGCTGCGGTTCTTTCCAGCAAATGAGCTTAGAAGAAGCCTTGAGTCACAGGGTGATAATTTTAAGTTACTAGGACAGGGGAGCCAGAAAAGAATATGGTTACACTTATAAAAGGAGAAATTCCTGTACTTCCTGTGACTGATGATCTAGGCTTTTTTATCTTTTGGATTTAAGAAACCCTAGGGGTGAATGATTGTTATAGAAACAGTATAGGTTCCTCCGTGTCAATTTAGTTAAAAGATACTTTCACAAAGAAATGAAGAAAATCCTCACATATTTTTTATATTAACTCTTTCATGAGGTCCAAGTTCCTCAACAGATTTTTCTTTTGGCGAAAAGAAGCAAGTTTAAGGCATGGCAAAAAAAAAAAAATAAAATTGGACTAAATAGATGGGCTTGGAGGCAGAGATAATTCATATTTCACCCCTGGAATAATTTGTGGTTTGTGATTGCTTCTAAGAACGGTTCTGATCCGAGGCTTGTTAGGATGAAAGCGGACAACAGACAAAAATGTAGATTGGAAACATCTTTTCTTGCAGTTGCTTTTAGGAGCTGAGTTACACTTACAAAGGTTGCTTCTTTTTAAAACAGATAGAACATTTGTCAACTTAGTTCACCAACTCTGAGATATTCTTACATAGGTCTACAAGTTGGGGGAAGAAGAAAAGCTGTCTCAATGCCCAGATTCTTGGAACTGCAGAGCTCAAGTCTTTTTGAAATTAAGCTTCTCCCACTTCAAGAAAGAAATATGTTAAATATTTGTGAAATTACAAGTTTCGCTCATCCTTTGATATCCAGGCTAGGTGGTCTGATTGTCCACTCTAGCAGCGCTGTGCTGCTCTAAGGGTCCAAAGTTATTTTTGACTAGTGAAGAAACTAGAAGTGGAACTCACTTTACAAATGCTGGCATTGAGTCAGGTAAGTTTTATACATTTTTCCGCAGGTAACAGTGTACTGTATGTAATCTAGGAACATGACTAGCAGGGTCATGACCTATGTAACTCGATAGTCGCTGTCATCTCTCTTCATCTTCCCTCTCTTCCATTCAATCCTATCTTCTGCCTCCAATAACAGCCAGTTTGTCTTGTGGCTAAGAACATGCACTTCAGGACAATATATTTGGCTTTTCTATTGTCTTATAATATGACTAAAGCCATAGGTGCTTGTCTATTATAGAAGACTAATTAATGATAGTATTTACTGAGATGGCTGTTTAAGACTGAGGCAGCTACTGCAGGTAAAACCTTGCCCAGTCTATGGTCTTTGAATCCTGTTAAATATTATTATCTAACAGGTTAGTAGCCTCATCAAAAAGAGGAAAGAAAAATTCCAATACAAGCAATAAGGAATGAAAAGATGAAAAGGGTGTAACTACTACAGACCCAGAGGAAATACAGAAGATTGTCAATAGCTACTTTGAGAACCATTACTCTCACAAAATAGAAGACACAGAAGAAATGGACAGATTCCTAGAAAGGTAAAAATTACCAAAACTGAATCAAGAAGGTAGGCCAACTCTCAATAATCCAATAACAGTCAATGAAATACCAAATGTAATAAAAAAACCTACAGGCAAAGGGAAGTCCAGGTGATGGATTCACAGCTGAATTCTAAAAGAAATTTACAGAAGATATAATCCCTATACTTCTCAAAATCTTCAATGAAATTGAAAAGGAGCAATTGTCCCAGAATCACTCCTGGAGGCAAATATTGCACTGATACCAAAACCAGGGAAAGACCCAACCAAGAAAGAGAACCACAGGCCAATCTCCCTCATAAACTTAGATACAAAAATCCTTAATAAAATCTTAGCAAATAGAATACAGCAAATCATCTGGAAGATTATATACCAAGACCAGGTAGGATTCATCCCCGGGATGCAAGGATGGTTTAATATTCGAAAATCTATAAATGTAATATGCTGTATTAACAGAGCCAAATCTAAAAACCACATGATCATCTAAATTGATGCAGAAAAGGCTTTTGACAAAGTCCAACATTCATTCAAGTTCAAAGTTCTAGAGAAAATTGGAATAGAAGGCCTTTAGTTCAATCTGATAAAAGTCATCTATGACCACCCAATAGCTAATAGAATTTTAAATGGGGTTCAAGATTTGGTACAAAACAAGGATGTCCTCTATCACTCTTCCTATTCAATATAGATCTGGAATCATTAAATAGAGCGATTGGAGAAGAGAGAGAAATGAAAGGAATAGGTAAAGAAGAAGTGAAGTTATCATTATTTGCAGATTATATGATACTTTACTTGGAAGACCCAAAAACCCACAAAAAAGCTACTAGAATTGATATACAAATTCAGTAGCATAGCAGGATACAAAGTCAATACCCAAAACTTAGTAGCATTAGTCTATACAGATAACAAATACACTGAGGGGTGAATTAGAGAAACAATAACTTTTACAATAGCACCACAGAGAATGAAACACATTAGAAGTAATCTAGTTGAAGAAGTCAAACATCTTTTCAAGGAAAGTAACAGTACTCTGAAAAAAGAGATTGTAGAGGATTTCAGAAAGTGGAAAAATATTCCCTGCTCTGGGATAAGAACCAGCATTGTGAAGATGGTCATACTGCCAGAATTGCTATATAGAATTAATGCAGTCATATCACACTACCACCAACACACCTTCCAGACCTACAGAAATTGTTCCTAAAATTTATTTTGAACCAGAAAAGACCTAGAATAGTAAAGGCAATCCTGGCCAACAAAGACAAGGCAGGAGGCATTACAATTTCTGACTTGAAATTATACTAAAAAGCTACTGTGATAAAATCAGCATGGTATTGGCAACAAAATAGATCTGAGGATCAATGGAATAGACTAGAAAACACAGAAGCCTCTACAAACACATTCAGCCAACTTATCTTTGACAAAGGGGTCAAACCTGCTCACTGGAAGAAAGATAGCCTCTTTAACAAATGGTGCTGGAAGAACAGGCTCTCTACATGCTAAAAAACTAAAATTTGATCCAGGCCTATTACTATGCACTAAGCTAAAGTTAAGATGGAGTACAGATCTAAACATTGAAAGAGAAACACTAAATCTCCTGGAAGAGAAAGTAGGAGGAATTCTTGAAGACATAGGGTAGGCAAAGAGTTGATCAACAAAAATCAAATTGCACGGGTAACAGTTGAAAGAATTAACAAGTGGGATCTCCTCTTATTGAGAAGTTTTTTCATGTCAAAAGAAATTACCAACAAAGTGAAAATACAGTGCACAAATTTCGAAAAAATCTTAACTAATAAGCACTCAGACAGAGGTCTGCTCTCTACAACTTATAAAGAACGGAAAACCATTAGGACCCCTAAATTTACAGATCCAGTCCAGAAATGGGCATCTGAGATGAACATACACTTCTCAGAGCAAGAAATTAAAGAACCAAATAAATATATGAAAAAATGCTCCACATCATAAGCCATCCATGAAATGCAAATTAAAACAACACTGAGACGCCATCTCACCCCAGAAAGAATAGCCGTCTTAAACAAATCAACTAACAACAAATGTTGGAGAGGCTGTGGGGGAAAAGGAGTCCTTCTCCTCTGCTTGTGGGAATGTAGACCGGTGCAACCATTATGGAAATCAGTATGGAGACTCCTCACCAAAGTAGGATTGGAAATCCCATTTAAGCCAGCAAAGCCCCTACTAGGTATTTTCCCAGAGGAACTGAAAACATCATACTATAGTGGTGCATATTTAACTGTGTATAGCAGCACAATTTGTGCTAGCCAGATCTTGAAGATAACCAAGATGCCCGTCTCCTGAGGAATGGATGAAAAAGATGTGGTACTGGGGCTGGGGAGATGACTCAGTGGAATAAGTGCTTCCCAGGCAAGTGCAAGGGCCTGAGTTCAATCCCCGATTCAGCAAAAAAAAAAAAAAAAAAAAAAAGATGTGGTATTTTTATACAATGGAGTATTACTGAGCTATAGGGAATGATACACTCAAAACCTTTTTGTTTAACTGGATGCCACTTGAAGATATACTCATACGTGAAATGTAAATGTATTTTACATTATATATACATTTACATTTCACGTATGATTGGCTGTCATGCTGGTCTTTTAAATACACACTACTTGTCATATCATACCAATTACTGCCATAATATCTTGCAAGTAAATGTTTGTTTAAAAAAAGGTAATAAATGAAAAAAGACAAGAAAAAACGTATCACAGTACTGTCCTGCTACAATGCTATATATGGTTAAATTTCTTAATCTCCATGTAAAATTATGTAATTGTTTATTCATATTTTAAAAATATTTTTATGTTTTTTTTCTTCATATTCTATAGGGACTTAAAGTTTAACATATGTAAACTTTATGTAAATATCATATAGTCTCCCTAGTATAAGAACTCAAAAGAAGAAATACAAATGGAAAGGTATAACACAATTAAAAGGAAAGTGAGTACTTGAGAATTAGACAATGAAGACAGGGCCAGAAGAAAAGCTAGGAAACATGACAGAGGCAAAGCCATACATTTATACACACAAGATGTAAGGTAAGGCAATGATCTTGAGAATCTTCAGCAGATTTTTGAAACTAGCGTTAATTGATAGGATTCTCAAGCTGACTAACTATATATGCTGATACTTGTAAATGAAACAATTGCACTAAAGATAGCAATGTGTAATAGTAGTGTCATGCTTGGATTGCCTATCATTTTGGTCTTTTAAATACACACTATTTGTCATATCATACCAATTACTGCCATACTGTCTCTCAAGTAAATGTTTGTTTAAAAAAAGTAATAAATGAAAAAAGGAGACAAGAAAAAATGTCACAGTACTGTCCTGCTACAATGCTGTATATGGTTAAATTTCTAAATCTCTGTGTAAAAATATGTAATTGTTTATTCATATTTTAAAAATTTTTAAAAATCTTTTTTCTTCATAGTCTCTAGGACTTAAAGTTTAACATATCAATACTTGATGGAAAATACCTGTTCCATGTTATGCCTGAGATGTTCGATATTCAGACAGTTAGGTTAAACACAACTGCATATGTTTTAGGGTAATATTAAGCTTCTCTTCTGGAGGGTTAACAGCCTAAGTTTGCAGACAAAAATTAAAGAAAAGGAAGAGCTGCAAGAACAGCCAATATTTTGGCCCTAGCCTTTCAAGGTCAGTGAAGACTCAGGACTTAGGTGGACCTATGGTGTTATATCATCTTACTCAGTTGTGTCCCAAATTTTCTGACAAAGGAGATTATGGGGGACACAGAGGAATGTGATCATTGATGTAAAGTGTGCCTAAGGAGAATTACAGGGAGAGAAAACATTCTCTCAGGCTTTCACAGAGAGCAAATTGGTCAAGCAATGCTGTGACTGATCCACATGGCTGACACTGACAAAGGATCTACAAAGTGAGGTACAGGGTTACAGGATAAACCAGGAGGGGACTTGACTGACATTATCAGATACAGAAATTACATTTCTTGTTATATAGGTCTTGATTTATCTTGGTCTTAACCATCCAGCAGAATAGTATAAAAATGAGGTACAAAAATAAATCCATATTAATAGGTTGAGCTGTAAAAGGCTCAAGTCAAGAACATTGCCAGCCACTACTATTATGGGCCACTGGACTATTTTGGAATGTTTTACTGAATTCAAGCACCTACAATGTTTAAATGGCAATGGAATACCCATTTTAGACAAAGCTGAATGAGAAAGGGGGATACAAATGAAGGACCATTTTGTATCTGTGTATTCAAAATAGTTAAGAGAGGTATATAGGTATTTAATTTAATGAATAAAAATATTGTTAATAATGAATACTATTAGAAAAAATAATAAAAAAACCTCAGATGGCGTGGGCGAGCTACTTGCTTGGCCCTCTTGAAATGCTCAGTGGATTCATTAAGCACCAGTGGCACAAGGCTGCTGTGGGCACAGGAGTGCATGCTGCACTGCAGTCAACATTTTTATGAATACGAATTGATGAAAAGTATAGTAAATACACATAAATCAGTAACAGTCACTTATTATTAGCATCATGTATGATATATAACTTCACAGATTGGTCTTTTGTGTGGTTAGCAGTGCGTGGGTTGTTTGTTCCAGCACTGCCACAAACTCGATGGCTGCATCTTTTCAATGGGATAGCACTTTTTCACCTCCCGTACGTCTCATAGGATGACTATGTATATGTGGTCCCTTGTTGCTGAAAATTTCTTTATGCTGCAGATGAATATGTAACTATATCTGTTTCATAGGATTTTGCACAGAGCTAGTCAAAGTACTGTAATTATTTGTCCAATAAATTTTGTCTCCTTTCTCTAAAAACAAAATAGGTTAGTAGGACAGTTACAATAATTAATACATTATATGTATTAATTATAGAAGTTATTGTATAAGTTATTCATAGTACAAGATACAGACATGATATCTTGTCTATAAATATTAGTTTGAACTTTCTTCTCATTGAACTAAGAGAAAGTGGCTCTGTATCTGTCCTAGCTAATATATATATATCACTACAAAATGGTCGATAGCTTTCTCTGTGAAGAATTGCTTTCTTTACCTCTTCCTGGCTTCTTTCTATCACCAGTAACCAACTCTCTCACTCATTTTCCCCACAGTCTTGGCTAAAAATCTGTCTATCTTTCTGGATCTTCCCTGTGGAACTTTTTATAGCCCTTGCCCTGAACTTGCTTATTGGTCTGTCCGTGAATAGAGAGTTGTGGGCAGAGAAGATGCAGGATGAATTGTGATGATAATAAAATCACCTGGAGTTTGAGAAGGTATTAGAAGAGATGGCCTTGGAAGTATGAAGAATGTATGAAGGAGCGGCAGCCGTCTGGAGAGGCCAGTGCAAGAGGATGACAGTAGAGATGGTGAGGATGGCAGCTAGAGGGGGCTACACTAGGAGGCCAAGCAGATTATCAAGGGTGACTTTCGGGTTTCTTATTTAGATAGTAGGATCTGGAGTTACCGAAGTGGAAGGCAAAGCTTCACTAGGGGCAACTGCATTACTTGCATAGCTAAAAGTGCACAGTGCGAGGCAAAGTAGACAACCCCGACATCAAAAGTTGGGCAGAACAAGAAGAGGATAAAGAAACTCAGGGAAAGGAGCCTGACGCAGAGAGACCAAAGGGAGGGAAGTGGTGAGAGATGGAGAAATGTGTCATAGAACTTGGAGTTAGATTTTAATCTCATTAAAACTTTAAAAGAAAAAACAAGGCATGACTATTTCTGAACTTGTGTGGAAGTCCCCAATTTCTGAGTTTAAATATGACTAAAGGAGGAAAAAATTACATTGGAGTAGATTTACATAAACATAAAATAAATCTTTTGAAAGTCAAGTAAAGCAATCAAGACAAAAAGGAGAGCATCAAATTGTGGGAAATACTTCCAAATGTTTATGTACAAGAAAATGTTATCTTTAGAAAAAGAGCTTGTATGCATTAAGAAGAAAAAGAGACAGTAAAAATGGGTAAAAGACTTGAAAAAAGACAAAAGCATGCATATATAAAATTAGTAAATGGGAAATTTTACTTTTGTTAACAGTAAAGAAATTTTATGATGGAGAGACATTACTAACAATATTTAAATAATGATAAAATAATGCAAACAAATATTGGTATAACCAGCATTCCTAATGAGTTTTAATTACACTACATATTGATCTACACTTTCAGAAAAAATATATGTTGAAATGAAATCTAGAACCACAAAATTTTTCTAAAGACTCCTAAAACTCTGACAGCATTTACTTATAAGGATCTTTGATAAATTACATTGATGTAATTATGAAAAATTAAAATTTACCACTAAGGAGACTATTAAATTTACATTGTGGCTTACTATGATGTTGGAAAAAAGTGTATAAAGACCATATGCTGCTATCTAAAAATGAAATTATAACATTTGTAACTCAAAATCAAAATATGTAATTATATATGCATTGACTACCTTGTAGAATATAACTATTAAAAAGTGAGTAAGAACTGTAGTCAAATGTTGACAATGTGAGTGCAGTTGTGATTAAGTGAAGCCTGAGTTTTCTTCCTCCATGTGGTGGTTAGGGTGGAGGCTCACATCACCTGGCTTTGGGATCTGTCTAGGGGATTGAGTGAGCATACTTCAGGGAGTATCTAGACAAGTGATGGACTTGGGTAGTACATAGAGCTGTTGGCTGCTTCTTCATTGGTGTGGCTTTTGTGTTCCACTTCCTGGAGTCAAGGATTAAGCAGCTTTGTTCTTTTATCCCCTTGCATCATGAGCCCCCTGTGTTGGAGATAGCCAGTCATGTACTGATCCCTTGAAGCCATAAGCTAACTAAAATCTAACATTTTTAAAGTTGTAGGCATTGAATGCTGTGTCCCAGCAACAAGAAACACAGTTTGACCCATTTTCCATCATTTCTTCTCTCTTACTAGAATAATTATTGGGATGGCTGATTTTATTTTCAAGTTGATTAATTTGAGAGATGCTCAGAGAACACTGAAACTATGTCTCATCTCTGTCTCTTTTTGGGCATTTTCGCTTTCTTTGCTTTCTGGATGCCATAAATTGAGCAGTATTCCTCAACCACTCTCTTCTGTGTGATGTTTTGCCTTGGAGCTAGAAAACTACGGGCTGAGTACTCTAACACTGTGAACCAACTATAACTTTTCCATCTTAAATTGCAGGTGTCAGGCATTTTGTCCTAGTGACAGAAAGGTGACTGCTGTATAAGTGTCAATTGCTGAATAGTTGTGCCTTGATTTATTTTCCTCTTTTTTTCCAGTCAAGTAAAATCATTTTGATGCTAGTTTTGTTATCAAATGACAGATCTCAGGGCTGAGGAGATAGCTCAGTAGAATAAGTGCTTCCTTGGCAACTGCAAAGGCCTGAGTTCAATCCCCAGTTTTGCCAAAAAAAAAAAAAAAAAAGAGAGACAGATCTATCCAATGGTTCTTTTACAATGTAACCCATGGGTAATCATAATAATTATGCTGATATTTATAATACAATGGTGATGGAGCAGTAAACTTTAGTGAAAGTTTAAATTACTCAAAGTTCTTTTTTGTGTTATCAAATTTTACATGTACCACAATTCTATGAGGTCAACAAAATTGCTATTGTCATGAAGAATCCATTATTATTGACTAGTATTAGTCAACTCTAGGTATATCACTTTTACTTCTTTAAAATATGAAGATGTTAATGCATCCTTCAGCATTTTGTAAAACCCAGGTAAAGCATTCACTTGACAGCGAGCTGGCTCGTGGACACTAAGTACACATTGAGTCCGATTCTTTAAATGGAAGCATAACCCTGCAGGGAGCATTGCTCAACAATGATGGATGAGAACTTCATTGTTACAGCCTCACAATGAGTATCAAAATCTTGAGGTCTACGGGTAAAATTCCTGGTCTACAACTTGGCATATTCTTAGGATTTTCCTGGGGCAGTCTATAAAATGGATCAAGATTATTCAGTTTAAAGAAACATTGGTCAAAAGCATTCTAAAAGTTAAACTTTCCCTCCTATGCTTTCCTAAATCTGGTGATCACTTGTCTCTACTTACATAATATATCCAATTGAACTTGCTATGTGATATTTTGTATCCTGGCTTTATGGAGTAATATTTGATAGCTCTTCACAGAGAGGTCTGTGGCTTGCGACGGACTCCTCTGCCTCTTCACTATGTGTGGGAACCAATAGTCTAGGTCTCATGCTTTCAGAATTTATGATATGTTTCAGTAAAGTCTATATTTTATAAATGTTAAAGTTACTCTCAATCTTTCTCAAATACAAAATGTTAAACAAAATCATGAAAATAGATCTTGAAATACATGTAAAGGGAAATTTTGATCATTAAAAATTCTCAGCAATAGATATATCTTGGAAAAAAAAGATATATCTTGGAAACAATAAATTAATATATAACAAACTATGGTCTTACACACTGCTGAGTGTTTTTGTCTTCATCTCTGCCTCCTCTTCTCTTCCTCCTCCTCCTCCTCCTCCTCCTCCTCCTTCATTATTACTAGCTTCTGCAATGTATCTATGTGGTCTATCTCCTTAGACACACTCTATATGCACCAAAAGGAAGGGTTATAGCTGCTCCCCACTGTGGGAACACCTGTAGTACTGAGCATTTTTGTGCACAAATACAAGTTCCTGGAGAATTAAGATTTGGTTTCATATCTTGCCTTCACTATTTTTGACTGTGATCAAGGAGTTACTCAAGTTAACTTACCTCTCTGAATCTCAGTTTACTTGTGTATATAAGAATACCAAACACATGGGTTTTGTAAAGATTAAATGTAGTAATGTACTTGCAAAATAGGAACCCTTCAGTAAAAGTTGGATTTCTTCTCTTTTGTACTGTATAAGAAAATCTTAGAGAAAATGCCTCATATCTTTTTACCTGGATTTTCTGCATATGAACAAACCACTATTCATTCTATTCAAATGACAGTAACTTTCCTGCAAGTGTTGCTATTATGTTGGGCTAATAATACTTAATGCACTACAGTAAAAATTATCCTCCAATTTCTTGGAAATTATATAGGGCTGGGAGGTAGCTCAGTGGTCTAAGTGCCTACTTGGGAAGCACAAGGACTTAGGTTCGATCCCTGGTATCACATGCTGCGCCAGCCCCAGAACCCTGGGCCTGCCGAGCCAATCCTGAAATCAGACATGGTGGCACACTCCTGTAAATGAAGCACTGAGGAGGTGGTGCAGTGAGAACCTGTACCAGATAAAAATTAAAAGAGAAAGAACACAAGGAGTGTGTTCCTTGCGACTAGTATCATGTGGTCAGAGGGCCAACCAAACAGCTCAGTAGATTAAAATGCCTCCTTAGGCAGATACAGTGGCCTGGATCCATCCCTGGCCCAGCCCCTGGGGTGCATTGAGCCAGCAATTGATACTAGACACAGTGGTGAGTGTCTGTAATCCAAGCTCTTGGGAGGCTGAACACAGGAGGATCACCATGAGTCCGATTTACGTAGTAAGACCCTGTAGACCCTATGGACCCTGTACTAAAATACACACACACACACACACACACACACACACACACACACACACACACACACAAATGAAAACAAAAGAAAACCCACCTGTGGTCAGGTCATGAGCAAGCCTATACTCCAACTGGAATTTTATCACTGTTTTTTTTGAGATAGGGTCTCCCTATGCAGTTTGGGCTAGCCTTGTGTTCAGTTTTTTAGCTCCCAGGCTGGTGTGCAGCTAGCAGCGATCCTCTTATTTCAGTCTTCCAAGTGCTGGAATTACAGGTGTGTACCACAACACCCAGTTCTTTGGCTGGTGAGGTGCACCCAGTGTTACCAAGGCCAGTGAGCCATGTGGCACCAAGGATCAAGCTTAGGACCTTGCATTTTCTAGGTAGGTGCTTAAACCACTGAGCTATCTCTTCAGCCCCTCCCACTAGAATTCTTGTTTGTAGATGTTACAGGAGAACTGTAAGGGTCATTTGGTTAACTCCTTTATTGATAATGTTAAATTACACTGCATAATAAAGAATCTATTTAGAATACGAACATGAATCTCACGGGAGCTGAACAACTGACCAGTTTTGGGTTAGACAGGGTTAGACTAATAGACGGTGGGCCATCGTCCTTGTCATCTAATGCACTGAAGGTTGTTTTCATGCAATGTAATTTCACTATTCGCTTTTTCTTAACTGGGCAATACCATTCCATTGGGCTTCTGACCCCATTTTGTGCTTTTAAGCACATTAAGACTCACTTAATGATTTTACATTACATATATTTTATACCTAATTGTGGGGCCAATATTGGTTTGACAGAAAAAAGCTCAATATTCCTTTACCTAAGATGGATATTGCTGACATTCAGAGAATGCCGTTTGCATTTATATGCATTGTTTCTATTCTTTTTAATGTGATAGCAGTACTTGATGGCTTAGGCAGAAGGGAAGAAAGCCCTGTTCATACTATTTCAAGACTAAAGACTCATATTTGAATATCTGAGTTTGGATTTTCAAAAATTCTGTTGAAACATTCCAACATTATCTTTCCTCCAGCCAGATTCCTTCTAATACTACTGGGATAAAAGTCCACAACAATATATGACCCACAACAGCAGAGATTTTGTGTGTGTTTTACTTATGTGTGCTACAAAAATGTCTGCTACATGCTAAGCACTTGATGAATGATTGTTGAATAAACAAGATCTAAAAGTAAGAGAGAGTTAAAAGTTCTTAACAGATAGTTTATCCCATTCTCACTTATTCTTGTTCTACTGAACTTGATTTTTTTTTTTTTTTTTACGAAGGATGAAAGAAATTTAAAATACATCTAGAGGAGAGAGAGGGCAGAAGACTGACCCTTTCGCCTGTTGGCTGGAAGAATGACTGTCCCGTTTGCAGACTGGTGCATGAGAGCTTATGGTGCCTCATAGGCCACTTTGATTATCTTACATTTTTGAGAATAAATCTGTGAGGCTTCTTCATTCTGGGAGTCTTCAAAACCATCTCGTCCCCTTGCTGGGAGACCGCATAATGTATGCAGTTCGTGCTCATCCCGGTTGTGGTACTCTCCCTGTGCCCTTATTTGCACATCTCTGGTCTCTAGCCTTCCTTGCATCTATGCACAGACAGCTTTTGAGGACCACCGATGATTCACTCTCCAGAAATTTTCTTAGGCCTCCTAGCTTAACATGTATTAGACTAAAATTAAAATTTTCCCTATGCAAGATTCACTTATATAGGAATGGCAAGACAACTCAGCAAACTAAACATCAACTCAGGCAAGCTCAGGGACTGGGATTCTATTTCTGGCACCACTTACAGTGCTGGCTGTCCCCAGGGCATGCTGAGCCAGCCACAGAGTTTGGGTGTGGTGGATCATACCTGTAATCCCAGTGCCAGAGTGACTTAGAACAGGTAGATCACTATGAGTGCAAGCTGCCTAGTGAGACCCTGTACCAAATACATTGAGAAAAAAGTTTCAGTTGTATGCACGAACAAAGACAGAATGATGTGTGATATGCAAATCTTAGTTTCAGGTCTCTAAATTTACCTACATTTCTATAAACTTACTTAAATTTTATAAGTTGCAATCTCACACTTGTAAACATAATCTTCCACATGTTTCTGAAGTCAAAATGTGATCACTTTATTTTATTCACTTATTTTTAGCTTTTTGGGGACACGGTCTCACTATGTAGTCCAGTGTGGCCTTGAACCCTCAGTGATCCTTTTGCCTCAGTGTTGGGAGTGTTGAGGTGTGCGACTGGTGTGCACCACCATGTCTGGCTTGAGAAATTACAGTCATGTTAAAGTAAGGAATGGAGCAAAGCTAGGACCTCCACTAAGCTCTTCCTAAAACTCATTCTGCCACTGAGGGGCAGTAGCTATGGCTTCTAGCAAGGCTCTCTCTCTTCCTTACATTAGAAAGAAATGTCTCTGAAACATGATTTCCTCATCCATGTAACAAAAGCAATAATAATCCTGAAAATGAAATTAGTTAAATGAATGAATGGTCATGTGAATGAGAATGAACATTCATGAATTAGTGACTCATAAAAGCCTCTGTTCTGGTAAGAATATGGCAATGTATAGTGAAGACTCACTGGTCTAAGATAGAAGATGTAAGCTAAGTCTTGGGGAAGTTACCCATTCCTTGGGTACTTTCAGACATCTACCCAAACATTTACTACTCAGAGTTCTAATTTTCCTTTGCAAATTCAAAGTTCTCTTATTTCAGAAATTGCTCGGAGTTAGTAAATACCATCACAGTATCAAAGATAATTCAAGCATTAACCATAAACAGGCTGTTGGAAGGATTTCCCTCGTTCATATATGTAACATCATACACACTATTTAGTCTATTTAGCACTTACTTAGTGGTACTATTACCATCATTTTATAAACATACTGTCTTGGTTACTTTTCACTCATTTCTGGGACAAAATACCCAACACTCAAATTGAAAGAAGGAAAGGTTTATTTAGCTCACAGTTGGTGGAAGTTTCATTCCATATTCAGCTGACTCCAAGGCAAGGCAAAATGTAATCACAAAATGTGAGTGGTACAACACAGAGAGCAGCAATTCCTGGCAGAAGAAAACAGCAAAGAGCAAAGGGAGGGGCGGTAGCTATGGCTTCTAGCAAGCCTCTCTCCCCTTCCTACATTTTAAGCAGGTTACCCTAGAGTGGGGGTGTAGAACTCTCCTCGTCTTCTGCAGGATGTTTACAAAGTAAGAATCCTTGCTTCTTGCTGAGTCACTTAATTGAATTTCTAAATTTCTCGGGCTGACGTAATATGTCAACTACTACACATACATTTTCTTTACAATAAATTATAAGATATCTCAACATTATAAATTATTGGAATAAATGACATTAAGGTACTTTTTCATAAACTGAGTAGGTTGTGTTCTAATTTATGAACTTACTAACAACAGAGGCAGTCAGGTTTTGTAATGCAGCTGGTCTGTGTACTCCTTGAGTTACAGTAGTGTACAAAGGTAAGGAAACATGAATGATGTTCTCCTGAACTCCCAAGGCATTTTTCGCATTCCAGATTTTCACTTACACAAAGGGTCAAGACTGGTACACTTGGTGCAAGTGAATTTATTTTTATAGGTACAGTGGGAACATTTCCTGTTTAATGCACTTATGATGTAATTCGATGAAATTGGACAATTTATGTTCTGTAGCATCTTTTTCACTGTCTCCTCATATTCCAGAGGCTCATAGAAGTGAAAAAAGGAGAGAATAAAAGAGATATCATACATGAATTCTGTTGTTTAATGAACTTTTTAAATTGAGTTACATAAAAATACCTCATTGTTTTCAATTTTACCATGTGCTTTCACAAAAACATTCCTCAGCCCCTGTTGAAAAATCTGTGTGTTTTAGTGCTTTATTTTATGGAATCATACATAAAAGTAATAGCATACTTGTCTTTCCAAATCATATTTTAGAGGACAGACTTTTGAAAATCTCTTACATGTGAAGACTGTACATACCTTTTTCTTCCTACATATCTTTATTTACTAATGTTTTTCTGTGTAACTTGTTGGGAAAGGAAAGTGTAGTGATTTTAGGACTATATAATTACCAAAGATACTGCTGAAATACTTTAAAAATATATAACATAGGGGTATGAAACACATGAAGCTTGAATATTCTTCATGTTCTGTGATTCGGACATAGATGCCAAGGACACGTGTTTTCTCTGCTTGCAAGGACATCCTCCCCAACTCCTTCCCTTGCCACGTTCTTGTCCAGTCATTCGACCCTCAGCTCAGATATGTTTTGCAGCCTTCTCTGATCCACCCTGGCTGCCCTACTGTGAGTATCTGCTCTTCACTACCGAAGTTGTCCTGGAGGCGTCACTGCTACTGCTTACGTTGCATGTCACTGTAGATACTGCCCAGTTGTCTAGATTTGTTTCCAGGCTGTGCCTTTCTAGAAGGCAAAATTGGCACTCCACTTCTCGTCATTACAGATACTGTGCACGGTATGTTGCTTTTCCTGAATTGGGCCTCAATAAATATTTGAAGACTATAGGAATATGTATCACCCACCCTGTATTAGTCAGCTTTCTCTTTGTTGGAACAAATTATCCAACACTCAAAATTTAAAGGAGGAGAAATTTATTTGTTTTACAGTTTGAGAGGATCAACTCCATGGTTAGTTGGCTCCAAGGCAGTAACATCATGACAGAAAGGCTTGGCTTATTTAGTGCATGCAAGCTAGAATGCAGAGGAGGGAGACAGTGCCAGGGAGGGGGCTGGGGACAAGTTACACAACTTGAGGTTGGGACTCTGTGACCTAGGCAGGTACACCTGGCAATGTGCTTTATAAGTCCCCCAAAGGCTCCCAAGGCAACCAACGTGGCAGCACAGATCAATCTATACATTTATTTCTGCTCATGGTGAGTCTGATGGAATTTTAGGCCAATCTCCATGGAGCTTCAATTAGCTCAGCATTTCCAGGGGCTGGAGTATTCTGACACTTGTTCTGTGATCACTGTGAGAGCATAAGAAAGGACCAAAGATTGGGAAAGCACAATGGAACACTGGGCAGAACAGATCATTTTATGTCTATGTATTTTGCATTATCCAAACCAAATTTCCTGATGAGGATTCTGCTTGATACATAATGAACAACATTTTCCTATATTTGGAGATAGAAGCCTAGCCACATCCCTGAGCAGTACTAATGTTTGTGCATATTGCAGGCTATCATTGTTAGGTGAAAACTAGAGATGATGTTAAAGACGAAATTGTCAGGAGGGCTTGCTAAAATAATTGTGCAAGACGAAACTCTTCTAGTTCTTGTATAGTAAATAATGCAACCCCTCACTTTTCTTATATGGTATTTGTTCAGAGTAGTGTTCTGCTGGAAATTGGCATAGAAGGTATGACGAACACAGGATAGAGATGAAACTGTACCACCTGTAGACATCGTCATTCACCCACTGATTATTTTCCATGAACACACTGGTTTTTCTCCTCTATGCTTCGGAGCTGCAGTGAGTCTAAAGATGAAGCAGGAAGAAATGCTGAAATGCTGCTGATCTGTAATTGCTCAAGACACTTTCCAGCTGCCCTCCCAGCAGGTCCTTCTGCGTAACTTGTTTTCTCATGATTGTAACTCCAGTAAAGTGATTTTTAAAAGTCCCTGGGAATTTGGTAAATAGAATTGAGTTGAACCATGACTCAGGGCTTTCATGGGGCTTTAATATGGGCTCAGTGCAGAGTTGATGGCATGCTAGAGGGCCATGTGTAAGTAGCAGCCTGTGAAATGTGTCTTTCTGTATGTAGTGCTCTATGGGATTAGCATGTATCTTCATTGAGTTTGATAAGGAGGAGTGGAAGGGTGTGAGAAAAACCCAGCTAGATCTAACACTTAGAACTATGATGCGTGGTATGATAATCCACGGTCACGTGCTCTGTTCTAGCTCTGACACTTCCTAGATGGCCACCTAGTCAAGTGGGTTTTCTGCTACCGTTGTTGCTGTGGGTGTCAAACTCCTCATTTTTCAGTCTTTCAGTGCGTACTCATGCCAGTGACTCTCCCAGGAACCTCGAGGCCTTCATATTTTTAAACTTTATAGGTTCTTAAATTTATTTTAGGCATTCCAAATGATTACAGTAATTACAGAGAACTTGTACCTGTATGCGCTGTATCTTGATTCCTCTTTTTCTCTTCATTCCTGTCCACTCCCTTTAAACCCTCTTCCCCTTCCACCCACAAAGCTTTGGTTGCATTATTTTCCCCTTTTCTCATGTTTTCCTACCCTTCTCCCCTCCATAATTTCCTTTGCTTTTGGGCAGTTGCTTTCTATTTTACAACGTCAATCACATTTCGGCTCTTATTTACATTTTCAGTTTCTTACACTAGAGAGATAATGCGGTATTTATGCATGTGAGCTCTCAAGGTCCATCCAATTAGCTATACATGCCTCAGTTTTTCCTTCTTTATGGCTGAGTAATATTCAATTACATTAAAAAATACGTTTTTTTGCCCACTCATTGGTTGATGGGCATTTAGTTTATATATATATATCTTATACAAGCTTGTATATTATTTTCAAGTTTGTAATAGCTAACCTGTGCTCCTTAAACATGGGTGCATATGTATCATTGTGGTAGGATGCTTCTAATTCTTCTGGGAAGACAAACCCAGCAGGGGAATAGATGGGTCAAATGGGACCCCCAGTCGTGGCATTTTGAGGAATCTCCACAGTGGCTGTACTCCCAACAACAACGGAGAAGGATTCCTTTCTTCCCACAGCCCTGAAAGTATTTGCTATTAGTTGTTTTCTTGATAACGACTATTCTTTCTGGGGTGAAGTGGAATCTCAACATTGTTTTAATAGCCATTTCTAAAATTACCAGTGATGCTTTTCATAATTTATTTGCTGTTTGAGCTTCTCATAAGTGGTATTTTTTTTTCTCTCTCTCTCTCTCTTTTTTTTTTTTTTTTTTTTTTTGGCAGAACTGGATTGAACTCAGGCCCTTGTGCTTGCCAGGGAAGCGCTTATTCTGCTGAGCCATCTCCCTGGCCCCATAAGCGGTATTTCATTCTTGATCCCTCTTATTCTGTGGCTGCCAGCTTCCTGAACCAACAAGCTACCTGACCCTCCAACTTGATGGTGAGTAGATGGCCACTATCGACTCTCCTGCCTCTGATCCTATCAGCCTACCTAACAAATCCCCTTGCATAATCACACTCACACACACACACACACTCACACTCACACTCACACACACACACATGTGCCACACATTCACAGTCATGCATGTACATTTTTTAAAAAATTCTGTTTCTCTAGAGAACACTAACCAGTACAGTATCTAAAAAAAAATCTGACATTAGGAATCTTTGAAAAACTATGTGTCAAAGACTAACATTCAATTTTACTTTCTCTTTTTATGGGATTTCTAAATCTTAAGTTAGAATCTAGGGAGAAAATTCTTTGATTAAACTTAAAACTTGCTCTATCTTTTGGAGATTATGCTCATTGGTGTCAGGGAAAACTATGAATTCAAGCCAGACAGGGACATCAGGAAAATATAGATAAAAATTGTTGGCTATGCAGAATAGGTATGCAGTGGATTTCTAACTGGTGATTAGCTTATTACACCCAGCTGAATTAAACTAGTGGGTTGCTGGGTATAGGAAGCCCATCTGAAGGTTGTTGCCAGCAGCATAGAGGCAGAACAGGTGAAGCTGCTGGAATGCTGTTAGGGATGCTGCTTGAAGAAGCTGTTGGAGGTGCTGGAAGCTGCTGGCTCTCTTGGGCTGTTCTGTTGGAGGACCTTGTCAAGCTGGCTTTCCCAGTGAACTTTGGAGGAGCTCTGGTCCTCATCTTGAGCATCGCTTCTTGGTTCTAGAGGGGAAGATGCTGCACTGCTCAGCCTTGAGAAGCTTGTCGCACTGGCTTTCCTGATGAGAACTCAGCTTTCTTCATCACTGGAGGAGCTTGGGACCTCACTGTTGCTGAGGATGGCTGTGGTAGTTTTGGGGGAGCTCCAGGTCTTACCTTGAGCTTTGCTCCCTAGCTCCAGTGCATATCCCTCAGCCTGCTAGCACAGATCCTTTATCCTGCTGGAACAGACTTCCTAGCTTCCACCACTGATCTTTGGGCTTTTCCAGCACAGATCCAAGGGGCTGGAGAAATAGCTTAGTAGAATAAGCACCTGCCTGGCAAAAACAGGGTCCTGAGTTCAATCCTCAGTACCACAAAAAAAAAAAAAAAAAAAAAAAAAGGACCAGCACAGATCAATGAAGCAGACCTACATGAGACTTCGTTGTGGGCTCTAGGCCTCCAGGTGGGCTTATGGGAGGCATTGTTATGAGCTCTAGGTTTTCATCTGGACTAATGCAGGGTGTTAGGATTTAGGCCCTCAACTAGAGCCTTTAGTGTCTGTGTGGACAGATTTCCTGCACTTGTTGTATGTGATTCTTGGATGACTCATTATAAAATACTATTATAAAACATATCCTCTACTATATTGTTCCCTTGCAAGAACTCCAACCACAACAGGATACTAGCAGGTCACATTCCTTGAGTGCCTCAGATGTGTTCTGGCTATATGGAAATGTAGCATTTTACATTGGGCTATTGATATTATGTGCAGGTTACAATAGTGATCCACAACTATTTTGGCTGCAGTAACTGATTTCTTGGAACTTTTTCCACGGACATGGTAGGGTAGTGGTTTGGGGATGACTCAAGTGCATCATAGGGCTGTAAACAGAGAAGAAGATTCACTCACCTTCCCAGCACCTTACCTGCTGCTATGCATCCAGTTCCCTAGCAGGCCATAGACTGGTATGGGCCCCAGGTACAGGGGCTGGAGATCTCTAGAATTTAAAGAAGGCAAGGGAGTAGAGAAAGAAGAGCTGTTACTGACAAACAGTGAGCTGTGATCACACATCAGTGATCACAAAGAGAGCTAACATATATTTAGGACTTACTGTAAGGTGTTTTTATTGTGTAAGTGTATTTGCGTGAGTTCTCCAAGTAAAGGATGGAAAATTAAATTGTTTAGAGGAAGGGGCCTCTGCAGGACAATTAAGATTTGATGAGGTCATTAAAGTAGAGTCTCCTTCTATCCCTCGGTTGAATACTGGTGGCTTTAGGAGGAGAGAGATAAAAGAAATACACAGATACACAGTCTGTGTCTCAGCCACAAGGGCCTCACCAGAACTTCCCCCCATCTGAGCCACAGCCATGAGCCAAAATAAGCCACATTCCCCAGGAGCTCACCTAATCTGTTGTATAGGACTTTAGCAACTAGAAATAAATAATACTGGTGTTATACTGAGTGCTTTTATCATTTCTGTCTCAATTAATCTTCAGAATAACCCTAGATGACAATTCCTATCATTATTCACAAGGGAATTACAGCTTTTTAAGTTTCAATAATTTCTCCAAGGAAATGATGAAGCCTTGGTTTGAACACAACTCTGTTCAATATAAATTCTTTTCTTCTACCTACTCATATTGACTGTCTTTTTTTTCTGTACTGTCTCCATGTTAATGAAGTTATGGCAGCATTTTGGCTTCTAAAAAGAGTTGAAGCCATCAAGCATCTGAGAGCAAAGGAATGAAGCTGAAGACAAAGATACTACAAACTTAACTAGATTATGCATGGAAGGTGAATTCAATGCAGTTGCTGGTTTACTTCATTGACACAGAGCCTTCTCCAGCTTTTTGTTTGTCCAGATTCCTTTGTATTTTGTTTGCCCACCCTGGTTGATAATGAGTTCCATCACCATGCAGAGTATAATGAACTAAGACAAAGTTATCTTCCTCCTGCACATGTGACTTAAAAGGTGACGAAACCTGAGGTCAGAAGTTGAAAACACTTGGGAAATGGAATGGCAAAGCTGGCCCTCCTCTTTCCTCTTGAAAGATGCTCCTCCGGGACAGTAGGTACAATGTTGTTAAGCTTGTGTCCTCTATCCACAATGCCACAGTAATATCATAATCAACAAATACTGTTCCAGCACCCAAAAGTGATTTCAGAGCAATCTAAGTCTTTTATTCCTATATTTCCTACACATCATAATTCCTAGAGTCCTCCCTGAATCTTAAGTAGTTTTAATTCCCTCTCCTGCCTACTACCTTGGTTTCTGAAGCTGTTCCTCTATTTCTTACTTCACGACTCCCACCAAGACTTCTAGTCCATATATGGACTCCTCTTAACTGTTTTTCTCTGCGTTGCAAAGCTCTCTTCTAATGGTAGAGGACACAGAGGGACTAAGAAGGTCAAGGCTGAATCCGCATAAGCAGGACATGTGGGTGGTTGCCTGAAGAATCTGTTGTATTGATAATTTTTGTCCTATAGCACAAGCATTTGCTGACCACCAACACTGTAAGTAGAGGTTGGAAAGGAGGGATGTGGTAGGTGGAGCAGCTGTATTCACATATGGTGTAGCCAACATTGTAGCTGCATTGGGAGATTGGTCTGCCATCTTTGACCCACAAGGTCTCAATAGCAGATTATCCAGAAAGTCATGAAAAGCTATCAGTTTATATGTAACTGTACACTGAAAATGCTTTTATTATAGGAAGACTCACCAACTCGATTTTCAGTCATGTTCAAATATTTACTGAAGGACATGTTTGGCTTCTAGAAGAAATTCATATTCAGTAGTCTAAGGAGGAGAACTCCCAGTAGAACAAACAAAAGTTTCTTTCTCCCATACAAAAAAAAAATGTATTCTTGCTTCAAGCCAAAGAGCTACCATTTATAATAGCATTTCATTCAGCTTCCCTAACCTTGGCATTGATATGGTCTTGTTCAGTGCAGAAGATGAATGTTGATTAATTTGAGAGCAGATGGAAATTTTGATATATTTTTGCCATCATGCTCAAGAGAAGCACCATTTGAAAAAATATAATTGTGATTAGCAAATTGAATGCATACCTTGGTTTCAATATTTTTCCTGCTCAGGCTTAGAATATCATTGTTTTGAATTGTAGTCCAGTTGCAAAAATTATGTCATTTAAATCTAGCTGAAACCTTACAGATAGTTTTAAAGTGATGTGCATAATTTTAAAAATGATATGATTAGTATACTTTTGGAAGAGGAGTTTGTTGGTAGGAATTAAGCTTTATGCCTTTGGAGTGGGAAATAAGAGAATAAGTTGACTTCATATATTTTATCGTTTATATAAAAAGAGAATTATGCACAAGCTGATGTAGAGGTTAGTGGTCCATAAAATAGCAGGATTTGTATGTTAACTGAGATATTGTGATCATATATATGCTTGAAATTATAGCATAAATTGTGGCAATTATAGTTGTATTATGAAGCAGCCCATATACAGGAGTACAATGCCAGAGTAGCCAAAAGCCTCACTGTGACAATAGTCAATAGTTTCCTCATAAACCCTTTTATCTTTGTGTTTAATCCGTGGCTAAAAAAGAGAAATTTGTGTTTCATGTGTGTGGCATCCATAGGTATTTTAGATCAACTATTTCTTCTCATCAGTAAAAACATATATCTCAGATTTGTTGGGTTTACATTGCTGACCAATGAAGGCTGAATTCCTCAGCCTTTCTTGGAAGCAAATGGGACCATGTGACAGCTGTGGGCAATGAGGTCCAGTCAGGTGTGACTTGTGTCATTTCCAGATGATAACCTCTAAGTGAAAAAGCACACATGGATTTTTTGCCTCGCTTTTGCTCTCTGAGAAATATTTGTCTACCATATATTGGTGACTTTGTTTAAAATATTGAGATACTATGCCACCAGTTGTTAAATAGCTGCTGCCCTGAGCACCTAAGAGCACCCCACCCTAACAGCCTTGACTTTCTGGTGTACCCTAGAAACCCAGAACTTCTTTAGATGTAGCAAGCAGACTTTCTTCAAGGGCCTGACTTACAATTGGCTTCTAACTACCCTAATGAGTTTTTAGATATTTTAAATATAAATACTGGAGTCATATGTATACAGTATAGATTATTTCAGCTCTACAAGCAGCAGAAGAAAAAGAGAAGAGAGAATACTTGAGACACAGTTTGAGCATAAAATATAGAGTATTTGATAGTAATTAGATAAGAAAATGAAGAAGAGGAAGAGTTAAATAATCTGGGGTGTTTATATTAATAGAGCTGGTGACATCATTGATAAAGAAAGGGTACAAGATGTGCAAACTCAGAGAAGAATGTTTGATTTTAGGTATACTGAGATTGAGTTGCTATAGTATTCTCACGGAGATGATTCAGAACTGGTTAAAGCAGTGAGCTTGCAAATGTTTAAGAACTGTCTGTAAAGAAAGCTCTTTTCTGTGGGATTTGTTGATTTCTGTGGTATAAATATTCTTTCTGTGCTACCAAGTGTAAGTTATCTTTGTGATGTCACTGATGGCATGTGTGTTTTTTTAATTTAAATTTTATTTATTTTTTTCTGTAATTTAGGGAAGGGTCTACAGGGTCTTCAGGGTCTCACTGTGTAGATCAGACTCTTAGTGATTCTCCTGTTTACAGCATCCCAACTGCTGGGATTACAGGCACACACCACCACACCCAGTCTCAATTACCATCTCAGTGCACCCTGGGTGCAGGGCCAGAATGGGAGGCCCAGGGATCTAACCTTTGGCCCCTGCGCCTCCTTGCAGATGCTTTAATTCACTAACCTATTTGACCAGCCCTGCTTGTGTGATTTTTGCCTATAAACTGTCAATGGTTAGTTGCATAGACTCTGAATATAGAAATGGGGCCATACGCATATCGAGGATGGTGTTGTGTTTTTTTCTTTCAACATTTTGCTTTAAGACGCTTTGCCCTATCTGATTCTTCTGAATTATCTCGATCTCCTTTTGCTGAATACTTACTTGTTTTCTCTGGTTTCTTGCACTCAGCGCTGATTTTAGTTCTGTATTTCATCTCCTGTCTTTCAGCTAGCTCTCCTTTGCCACATTTGAGACATGGATTGCAACAATTTCTGTGACCACTTCTTTGCTCCCTCAGATTTTTTTTTTTACATGTATTTAATCAAAATCCATTTCACTCCTATCTCATTTGTGCATGCATGTGTGTGTATGTGTGTGTGTGTGTGTGTGGTACTTGGAATTGAACTCAGGGCCTTCACAAGGAGTGAAAACTACAGCCCCCCCCCCTTTTTAAAGAAATTGAGATCAGCTCTCTCCAAATGGCTAACTTCTTTGCCAGGTTGGGCTGCAAATGTGACCCTCCTGCCCCCAAAATTTGTAGGATTAGAGACAGGAGCTCCCATGGCTGGTTTAATTTTTATCTCAAGAGCCAAAAATATATTTACAAAAAGAAGATATGTTTTCATTTGCATTTCATGGATGACTAGCGATGTGGACCATTTTTTCATATATTTATTCGTTTCTTTAATTTCATCCTCTGAGAAGTATGTATTCATCTCAGGTGCCCATTTCTGAATTGGGTCTTTAAATTTGAGGGCCCTGTTATATCTTAGTTCTTTATATATTCTAGACAGTAGACCTCTGTCTGATTGCTTATTAGTTAGGGTTTTTTCAAAATTTGTGGATTGTCTTTTCACTCTGTTGACAATTTCTTTCGACATGCAGAAGCTCCTCAAGAAGAGTTGATCCCAGTTGTTGATTCTTTCAAGTGCTTCCCGTGCGAATATATGTTTGTTCATGAACTCTTTACCTACCCCTATGTCTTCAAGAGTTCCTCTTACTTTCTCTTCCAGGAGATTGAGTGTTTCTGTTTTAATGTTTAGATCTTTAATCCATTTGACTTTAACTTTAACATAGTGATAGAGCTGGGTCAAGTTTTAGTTTTTGGTATCTAGAAAGCCATGTTTTCCAGCACCGTTTGTTAAAGAGGCTATCTTTCTTCCAGTGATCTTGTTTAGCCCCTTTGTCGAAGATCAGATGGCTGAGTGTGATTGTAGATGGCTCTGCATCTCCTAATCTATTCCATTGATCCTCAGATCTATTTTGTTGCCAATACCATGTTGATTTTATCACAGTGGGTTTGTAGTATAATTTCAAGTGAGGAATTGTGAAGGCTTCTGCCTTGTCTTGATTGGCCAAGATTGCCTTTGCTATTCTAGGTCGTTTGTGGTTCCAAATAAATTTTAGGAATGATTTCTCTATGTCTGGGAGGTATGTTGGTGGCAGTTTGATAGGGATTGCATTATATCTGTACAGCAATTTTGGGAGTATGGCCATCTTCATGATGTTAGTTGAATGATAATGCAGTGCCCATCTCTGACAGGTGTAGAGCAAGAAAGGGGTATAGAATGGAAGAATCATGATGTGTGTGCATGGACAGTACAGTTGGGATTGATAATGCGGTGCTTCTACATAATTCTATGAGGGGCAAGATTTGCACTAATGGTGGTTGGACAGGATATTATGTCGGCTTCTAGTACTATGGACAACCACTAGGAAAATAACAAGGTAGAAAGTATTAATTATTGAATCTTTGATGTAGTTAAGGTATACAAAATAAGATATGCAAACAGTAGCAGTCTCTTAATTTACTAATAAGAGACATAATGGTATAATAATGTCTATAAGTATAATATCATGTATACACCTTTTATGATACCAAAACATTATGAAAACAGTTTGCAATGTATTAATTTATGAAATCCATCTTGTCAAGGTATCTTAAAACTGTCTCATTGATATCTGTACTTCAATAAAACAAAAGTAAAATTAAAAAAAAAAGAAGATATGGATGTAAGGTAATTCTTTTGTCTTTTTGGTTGAGGGAAGACATGCTTTAAATTTATAAATGTAACATATTAAAGATGAAAAATACACTCATGTAGAACTCAGCTATCTTGCTATCTGAAATCTCACATATAAAATATATTTAGAAAAGACTGATGATACTTGTACAAAATAATTCACATGGTAAATTTAAATTAACAAGATTCCATAGTGCATTTAAGATACAACTGAATTTACAAAAACTCAATTTACACTGCTAGTGAAAAAGCAAATCTATTTAGTAAAGCAAGATACATCTGAAATTATATTTGGAGATCCACTCATTCTTACTGTAGCTTGCCTTTTATTTAATAACATGAAACTATTTTTCCTCCCTGAGGGAACAATGAAATAAATTGTTATGACTACAAGCATTTTCTGCTGTGAAGCAAAGATATACAAAGCAAAGAGAATTGAGGAAAAGCACAATAAAATTGTAACTTAAAGTACTTTATATGAGTAGCAAACATTAGATATTAGGAAAACGTTATGTTGTGTGGGTGCTCAGGGTTTCATACTCGTGAACAGAAAGACGCATAGTGTTCTGATTTTCTTGATTTTGTTCCTGAGCTTTTCTACTTCTCATATTTACATGGTCTCAGGACCGTATCCTGAATCACCAGTGGTACAGAATCCTTTCTAAGGTTGGTTGCCAGCTGTAAATTGCTCGTTGCTCAGTAATGTGAAAAATACGCTCATTTAGAACTCAGCTATCTTGCTATCTGAAACCTCACCTACAAAATACCTCACAACAAAATAGATAAAATATTAGGCTGAAAATGAACATGTCAATTTAAATAAATGGTACTTTAATAAGAAAATGATATCTAACATAACAGACTCCATATTTTTTGGTCATAATTATTTGATGAATTATCATATTCTTGATAGAGTTGCAAAAATTAATATATTCTTGAAAGAAGCTATAAAATACTAAAATTTAATTGTGATCTAAGTTGTTCTAAATTATACTAGAAAGTGAGAGAGTGTAAGAAAGTGAGAGTGTAGCTAAGGAAGTTTTTTTTTTTTGTGGTACCAGGGATTGAACTCAGGCTTGGCAGGCAAGCCTTATTCTACTGAGCTATCTCCCCAGGCCAGTAGGGAATAGACACACATTCCTGGTTCACAGAACTGGATGCTAAAACATGCTATTTACTTTTGATGATGTTAACTTTCAAACAGAAGGAAAGAAAGTTTGGAAAATTCTTAAGGTAAAAGTCTATAAGCAAAACAACAAAAAGAGAAAAGTATAACTGTCAAATGATAGGAAAAAAAGCAAGGTTTATTGACACAAAAGAATATTGGAGAAGCACTAAAAAGAAAAGTATAAAAGAAGATATAGGAATAGTAGCATACTAAATCCTATTAAATCACAAGTATACTCAGCCTTGTTAAAACAAATAGTAATGTGTTAAAAAGAGTGTCCTAATTTTAAAGCCTCATTTAAAGACAGAAAAAGAACTTTCATTTGTAACATATTGGAAAATTCACTTTAAAAATCAACGTATTTGGTTATTTATATAAAATTATCCTATATGTCATACATAGGAATTAGTTCTCAATATATAAGATTCTTAAAATTGCTTATTAAAATGAAAAATGAGCCTGTGTATAGCTAAAATTATGGTGTATAACTATAAATAATGCTCAGCTTTCTAATAATCATTCCAATGTACATGAAAACAGTTTATAAATTTTTGCTCATTAGATTGGAAAGGTTAAAAGTAATGCTAATTAATGTTCTAGAGAGAAAGATCAATGCTGACTTAAGAATTGACTAATAGATGCTTTTCAAAAATCAGCTTGTCCATATGTATCAAGAGTAACATTTTCTGTTTCTTTTTACTCTGTGATTTCACTTCTAAAAGTCTTTCCCAAGGAAATAAGCAGAGGCACAGCATTCAAAATATAACGATACTCACTTTAGCATTAGTGATTATGGCAAAAATTGGAAACGTCCTCAATATTGAGGATACTGCATGGAGATGGTATCTGTCATGTAGGAGACTATAATTAAATCATTCAGATTGCATCCCTTAATATTTCCCTGTGATGAGGAAACAGGAAAACAATCTTTTTGAATTCTCTTTTAGTATCTCTGAATATTATTTTCCTTTTATTCATTATCTAAAGTGTATCTAACATGTTACTTTTACTTGTACTAAGTGCTTATAGAACTAATGTGCACTAATTTTTGAAAAGGGTCTTCCTTTTGTTCCCTTAAATGACAATCCCAGAAAACTGGTGGAGTGGCCAGCACCATTCACAACCAGCAGTCTCTAATCTTCTACCTTTGTGCTGTTAAAGACACTTTGGTATATGGAGTTGTACAGATAATTTTCCTGTACTGTGCTGGGAGAAATATCCGAGAAAATGAGATAAGCAGGGGTGCTTAAAAGCTAAACTGACCTAAGATTTTTCCTTCTCCTAGCGGTCCTCATCCCATCCTTGTAGACAGCAAAGTATGAAATGCTCTCCCAGCATGGTTGATTACCTCAGGCAGGTTCTGGTTGTAATTATTATGGAAACGTAGTGAGTCTGCACGGAGCATCATGAGGGTATTTTGGAGATTGTCCTTACATAGCCAATAAACCACGTGGGTGATAACGGAGAGTGATTAGAGGAGGACAGCAGCTTCTGCTCTTCTGCCTCACCTAGAATTCTAAGTTTTGGTGAGCAGTGAGATCCCAGCCAAGATCATCCTGGAGGGAAATGTTATTAAAACAAAACAAAACAAAACAAACAAACAAACAAAAAAAAAAAACATTCGGTTGGTTACTTTTAGGTCAAATAAAAATAAGGCTTTGTATAAATACTTGCCTCTAAGATCATGTTTTGTTGATTAAGTGATGCAGATGATTAGTTTAATGGAATATTTTCTCAATTCCACTCATGAGGTTTTATTATTGAAAAAATCCACCTTGAGCTAGTAGACAGCATAAGTCAAATGCAGCATTTCTCTCTCCCTTTCTACCTTGTTCTCACTCACTAACATCCTTTCTTTTTGAATTTGAATTTGAGAAAGGCTATTCGATTGCTTGGCAAAATTATAACCATTTTTCAAGACAACAGGCTTCCCTGTTTTTTTGCCTCCCCATCCCCAAGGAAAAATAAGACCTTCCTCCTGAGTGCTGGCATCAGACATGGTCCTGCATAGGGCTTCAGTGTGTCTTTTCTGCTTGACCATGTCATACTTAGCTTTATGTCCCCAAAGTTCACTCCGGTGACTGCCACAGCACTGGCTCTTAATAAATGCAAAATTGTGTTTTTCTAGTAATGTTGTGATGTTCAAAAAAAGTAACTTTTCTGATGTTTCCCTTATGAGAAACCTTTTGAGAAATAGAAGAAAAGTATTCATGACATTTGCATTCCTTTTCTCTCAGGTATTTAAGTATGAACTGATTTCTTTTTAAATAAATTGTGATAACCAAGTATGCAAAGCAAATGTTAAGCATTTTATATGGGAGTAACTTTTATATGGGAGTGTCTTTTTAAAGACTGATTCCTCACTTTTATCAATAAGCTTTCAAGAAATAATGTTAACACTTTGGTGAATAAATTATCAATGACTTTTTGATATAGAGTCTTTTTATCTTACATAAAATAGTTTTCCTTATTTGGGCATCACATTTCCCTTACCCAAACCAAAGAGCATCATGGGAGTTATCTTTCTTCTTCACGAATGGGAGTAAATTAATATATAAATATTCCAATGGGTGTTTATTACTGGACTGTAAAGAATATGCATTGTTAGGAAACAATACAAATACAATTGATTTTTAAAAGTTGTGTTTGCCCATTTTCACAAAATTCAATAAGGTAAAAATAACCAAACAGAAGGATTTTGCCAAAAAATAAACCCTAGATGTATTATTTATTCTTCAGAGAATCTGGTGATACTGCCCAATGATGAGGGAAAGAGATGGAGATTGGTGACATAGCCTGAGAAATTTCTCCTAGCCAGGCAGTCTGCTGACAGCCCACCAGCTGCACAGACATTTAAAGAAATCTGCTGCTGCAGCAAAGGGAGCATAAGGAGCTGCAGGAAGTTTAATACACAAGGCATTGTGGCTTATTCTCCTCCAGGCAGGTGTCACATGGAGAATGCTGCATTGGTGAAGTGAGGGAGCACTGCCTATACATCTGTTCCTGAAGAGTGAAGTTATTTTACCTGTCTGTTGACTATGTTTTAGAATAGATCCTTTATTTTCTTATAGTTATTTATTTGGTACAGGGTCTCACTACACAACTCAGACTTGTAGTGATCCTCCTGTCTCAGCCTCCCTAGCCCTGGAATTACAGGCATGCACTACCATGCTTGGTTTCAGTGACCCAGCAAGCCCAGGGTTTGGGGCTGGCACAACACGTGGTATTGGGGACTGAGCCTGGGTCACTGCTCTTGCCAGGCAAGTGCTTAGGCTGCCAAGCTATCTCCCCAGATCCAACAGATCCTTTGTGATGGGGAATGTTTTAGTGTGAAAATCATTCTATTACTGTAGCAAGCAACAAGCAGGAGGATGCACACAGAGGCAATACCAGTATATACCAGAGTAAAGGCCAGATCTCCTCAATTGTAACCACAAAATGAAGATCAGTTGTACAAGCTGTAGGGACAATGAAGCCTCTGAAGTCAGGTATCACCTGCATGGAAGGAGACGGCCCAGCATAGCAAGGGACCTGAGTGAAAGCAAATCTGCAGCCCTCTTCTCTAGAGAGGGCAGGGGAATGAGAAGCTAACCAAAGAAAGACGTGAGACAGCATTAGCCTAGAAAGGCACTCTGGGAAAATGATTTTTCACTCCTCAGAATTTCTAGACAGTTGCTGCATTTCCCACTTTGTGCTTATGTGCATACAGTTTTTCTTTGTAGTGTTGATCACTAGTGCAACAAGGTAATTTCTGTGGTTGGATGCTTAGTATGTCCCCAGTAAACTTAATTAAACTACTTCTGGAACTGGAAGACTTTCTACCCTGGTGTTCTGGACTGTTACAATTTTAAAGTTCACTGGGATCTATTGATCAGTGAAACAGACAAAATCTTCCTTTACGTAAATTATTATCATGGAGTGTTAGGGATATAGTTTAGTGGCACAGTGCCTGCCTGGCAAGCACAAGGTCCTGAGTTTGAGTCCCAGTTATCCCCCAAAATATTAGTATCATGGAACAGTTATTTCCTGTTCACTTAAGAATGTCACTTCTGTTTTGTCAATTTCTGTTCTTAGAAGAAATAAAGTAAGCAGCATGCAAATAAATTCATAGAACTGTTGTAAGTGTAACTGATTTGCAGTGTTGAGGAAATGCTGGTTACTAACATCTTGAAAAACATTATTTTGCTAAGCAAAGTGATAACAGATGTTTATATGTTCTCAAATAAACTTAGAAAGTAGATACTTTCACTAGTTTTGTTTTACAAAAGAGAAGCCCAACACTTATGAAAAAGATTGGGGAACCCACAAGAATGGCTGTAATAAAAATACCATGAAAGAGTGAGTGTCAATGAGGAGGTACAGAAAATGCAAATGGGAATGTAAAGTGGCACAGCCACCTTGGAAAACAATTTGGCAGCTCCTCAAAATGTTCAATATAAAGTTAGCATATACATGAGTAACTCTGCTCCTAGATATGTACCTACGGAATGGAAAATATACACCCACATAAAAACTTGGATATACATAAGTGTTCATAGAATTATTTACAATAGCTGAAATATGGGAATAAGCACATACATGGATAAATAAAATATAACATATTTAAATAGTCGGCTATTATTTATCCATAAAAAGGGGTGAAATACTGCTACATCCTATAACATAGATGATTTAGAAAGCTTTTGCTGAGTGAAAGAAGCCAGATTTACCAACACCACATATAGTATGATTCCATTTATATGAAGTGGTAAGAATTGGCAAATCAGTGTAAAACAGATTGGAATTTAGTGGTTGCTAAAAACTGGGAGAAATGTCTTCTAATTGATATAGGATTTCATTCTTGATGAAAATGTTTTGGGATACACAGAGCTGATGGCTACACATACAGTGGAGATGCTAAAACCCACTGAATTTTCTACTTTAAAGGATGAATTTTGTGATACATGAGTTAGATTTCTTTCTTTTTGTCTTTTTGAGACAGGGTCTCACTATGCAGTTCAGGTTGGCCTTAAGCTCACTTTGTAGCTCAGGCTGGTCTCGAACTCACAACAATCCTCCTGCCTCAGCCTCCTGAGTGCTGGGATTACAGGCATGCACCACCACGTCCGACTCCGTGAGTTAGATTTCAATGACAAATTTTTACAAAATGCCCTTTTTTAGATCTTGTCTTTATTTACTCACGAATACACTGTCTATAGGAAGAAACATAATATAATAGAAAGTACTGAGGATCAGAAGTTCAAATTCAGCCTAGGCAACTTACTGACTTAATAAGACTCTTTGAAAAGATGGTTGGGTATGTAGCTCAGTGCAAGGTGTTGGATTGGGTCTTTAGTACTGCAAAACAAAACCATTGTAAGTGCAATATACATACCAGATGTTGAAAATTTAGCTTACAAAAGGAGAAGAATCTCACTAAAACTCTTTATATGACTACACATTGAGATTATATTTTAAATGTATTTGGTTAAATAAAATATACTATTAAAATTCATTTCAATTTTTGAAAACATTTCTTGTCATATGTCTACTAGAAATTTGACAGTTTTGTTACACAACAGCAATCTGATCCATGCAGTAGTGTTTTTAAGACAATAAGCAGAATCTGAAAGTGTAGAATACGATGGAGGTGGAATAGATCGGAGTCTTCTAAGTTGGATGGATTTGTGTAATTGATGAAGGTGTTGGATGACAGCAATGCAGAGGATGAAGGAATCAGGATGGATAGTACAGAAATCTATGCTTGTGTGAGGATCCTCAGCCCAGTGGAGGTGAGACATGCCAAGGCCACGGGGACATCATTTGAATGTTGTAGATAAAAAGTACTGTAGTCTTGGAGATTACATTAGAAATAGTAGCAGTCTATCAAAATGGAATCCAGATAACTACTCACAGTGGTGACGGTGTTAAAGACTTACCATTGTACTGAAAATGTGTCAGGAGAGGCCTGACACCAATGGAGGGGAACTGAGAAGGCCGAAGCAATGCATAAGAACCTCTTTCATTGAAACTGAAGAAAGGGACAGCCATGGCCCCATAGCATGGGCAGGATCACTGGGAACAGGGGATGCACTTTGAACTGATCAGTAAGTCATATTATACTCAGGGACTGGCATTGCATAATTGGGTCCTAGGTCTTGTTGGAGGGACAGAAAGATGAAGATTTGGCAGTAATCCCTATGCACTGGTTCTTGGTTATGGGAAGGGCATTTATTGTCAGAACCAGTATCTTATTGAAACAGAGGTGGGCAGAGACTTTTAACATAATATTTGAGATTTGGCTATAGCATTGGTGTGGACATCTGTGGATTCAACAATGAAAATTTAAGGGGGAGAAACACCAGGCAGAGAAAAGCAGGGAAAGAAGTGACCCGACTTGTGAGAAGAGGAAACAGAGCAAATGAGGGAGGAAAAGTTATTATCTGATAGTCAAGAAAGAAGAAAGACTGGCCAAATAGCTCAGCAGATTAAAGTGTCTGCTTAGATGCAGGGGCTGGGAGTTCTGTCTCTAAGTCTGCAGTGCTGATCCCACCCCTGGGGCATGCTGAGACAGTGATTGAGACTGGGCCTGGTAGTGCATGCCTGTAACCCCAGCACTCGGGAGACTGTAAACAGGAGGATCACTATGAGTCCATTCTACTCAGTAAGACCCTGTACACCTTGTACATCCTGTCCTAAATACAGAAAGAAAGAAAGAAGAAAACAGAGAATAGAATTGGGGTTTGGGTGGGCAAAACATTCTCTATATATACTAGTGTGGGACAGTTGTCAGGATTGGAAACAAAGAGACAAGATTTTTTTTTTTCATGCAACAACTGCTTTGTGGTGAGATTGCCCAGTTTAAGGATAATGAAGACTAAAGGATAAAACACTATTTTGGGAACCCACTAATTAAGTGATGTGAAAATGCAAATATATAAAAGGTTTTGCTGTTGTTTGAGAGGCTTTCTTTCTTTTGTAATTGGAATGCTAATCATTGATGAAAAATGAGAAATATTTGTCCATTGAGCCAGATGTTCTTATTGACTTATCAATGCATTCTCCCTCTCCTGCTCAATAAGAAATATAGATATTAATTTGAAAAAACAAGTTGAAAATATATGAGAGAAAATAGAAGATGGTTTTAAAAATTATATTCTCCAGAATATGAAGTCCTAGTGTATACTTTCCATTAAATGGAAGAACTTTTAAAGTATTGGTGTGTATTCTTTATAAGCCAGACAGAGAATCTTTTCCATAGCTATGTTTTTGATGGAACTAACACTGTTTTTATTCAAGTTTTTAGTTGCCAGGAGTGCTATTTCTTTTTATCTGTAGCAATTTGGCAAAGTCAGCTAGCATTTTAGCAGACTTCATCCTACATTTTAATTTATTTTACTGTATCTCTTTAGTTGGAAGTCTTTAACCTCATCTGAACTAATTGGAGTTCATGGCAGTCATGGCAGAGGGGGTCTCTGGAGGCATTTCATTTTATTTTTTTTTTCAGGGGAGGAATGGTCTTTGTTTACTTCATTGCCAGTGGAGGCTAAATAATGCAGTGAAGTACAAAAGCCTTGGATTACAACAAAATCCATTATGACTTTTCTTCAATTACCATCACTCTAGGACACGGGCTAATGGATTGTCTTATCATGGAGGGTGACCAGTGTTGAGAAGGGGAAGAGGAAGAAGGGGAAAGGGAAGAAGCGGGGAAGGGGAAGAAGGGGAAGAAGGGGGGGAAGGAGGGAAGGGGAAGAAGGGGAGAAAGAGGGAAGAAGGGGAAAGGGAAGGGGAAGGAGAAGAAGAAGAAGAAGAAGAAGAAGAAGAAGAGGAAGAAGAAGAAGGAGTGCATAGGGAACTCTTTACTGGCTCCTGAAGTGGGTAAGTCATATCTTAAATGTATTCTATATTCATTAGAGTGAGAATCTTCAGAAAAGGAGGGAAGCCAATTTTGGAGATTCTATGTATTGGAGAAAGATATTCTTTTGAAATGTTCTGCCAAGTAGAAGTCTGATAAATCAGTTTGATATTGTCTAACACGTAGGGTCCAAGTGCTATGTTTTGGTTATACATCTTAGCTTATCAATGAAATGATAGCTTGATAAATTACATTTATGAAGTGTTTTGTCCAAGTGAGGTGATGGCATTCCTTCCAGAAATTGTGTTGATGGAAGGTATGAACATAGCTGTAGAAAACAATGAATACAAACTTCCACAGAGCAGGGCAAACAACAGCTTCTTTTGACTGTCCTTTCTGATGGCATCATAAGCAGTTCGCTCAGTGGATCATTTGCACATGTAAGTACCTCGAGGCATGTGGGTCTGTTTTGTGTTAATATCGCACGAAGCACAGCAGCTCCAATTAGGCTGCCACTTGGCTAAGTAAATGGCAGGCTTCAGTTATCTGCTATGATCTCTGGTTTATACAACAGGTGCAGTGTGGCTTCTTCGCATTACTGAGGTCGGTACTTATTTCTGCTATTCTTTGGCATTGGCATTGCTTCTGATGTGCTCTGTGGGCTGAGGAGAAAAATGGTTTCTAGGAGGGGCCATTTCTATTGTGATGAATCTTAGGGTGCACGTCAAAGGCCTCCTGAGAGAGTTGTACCTGGCTGTGTGGATCTCATGCATTTGGAGCCTCGGGAAATAGCAACAGGTGGATTGCTGGACGCGGTAGGCTCCTGTGATGCGAGCACGAGGGTGACACCCATCTCCTTTTGTCTTCATTTTAACCATGGAGTCACAATCACATTTTAATTCTGTGGTTTCAATCATGACTCAGATTGAAATTTCTGAAAGAAATAGGTACTTTCTTTTCCCTGGTTGTGTCACAAATGGCTTTTATATGTTATTATTATTAATTATTATTATTGTTATTATTATTATTATTATTAATTTTAGGGAAGGGTCTACAGGGTCTCCAAGGTCTCACTGTGTAGATCAGACTTGTAGTGATCATCTTGTTTACAGCTTCACAAGTGCTGAGACAGGCTCGTGCCACTAGGCCTGGTCTCAGCTGTCTTCTCAGCATGCCTGGGGGTCAGACTCGAAGCTCCTGTGTCTGCCTAAGCAGGCGGTTTAATCTGCTGAGCTATTTGGCTGGCCCATAAATGGCTTTTAGAAGGAATTTGGGAATATTAATTTTATATGCTTTCTGTGTTGTTATAGGTAATTCTTTAGTGAGTTTAAGTTTCTTTTTCCCTTCATGGAATCTGGTCCTAAAACCTGCCTCAGGTCCAGAAAGTGTAAGAGGATCCAAGATTTCCCCACACGCCGGTGAAGGGTGCTTTCTGGTCTCCAACATTTCAGAGCACCCTCATCCCCATTGCCTCTCTGATCTGTGGCTCCATTTCCACAACACTATCTCTCACCACTCACCTCAGCTGCAGAAGATAGACCATACTGGGATTTCAATGCCTGTGTTCACCTTAGTAAGACTTTCTTTATTGATTTAGAAACAAACAAATGAACATCTGTGTTTTGTCCTCTTCCAAGGCTTATAATGATAGTCTTGTTGCCCATTGCTCTGAGCCTACCAATCCTTCTTTTAGTATGGTGCCACAGTTTTGGAGCCTCAGATCACTTATTTCATGTGAAAATACTGGCATCTCATGATCTTCTTTGTTTAAGACTCAGATAGAGTGAAATATTATATAATCCATATTCCCATGTTTTGAACAGTTTTCAGGTAACCATCTCAGCAGCATGGAAGGATCATCTTTGGGTGTGAGGATCCTATGATTTGTACACCATCAGTACGGGTCCTTAGAACTGAGTGTGTCAGAATTCCCTGCAGGTCTTGTTAGACCACAAATGACTGGGAATTACCTCCCAGTTTCTGATTTGTAGATCTGAAGTAGGACATGAATTATCATTTCTAACAAGGGCTCTGGTGATTCTGGTACTACTGGTCCATGAAGAGTACTTGTAGATTCTGTTAATTAGCACATAAATCATCACTCAGCCTGTGTTCTCTCTCTGCTCAAGTCCAAATACTCTCAGAGGGTGAACCCTGTCTTCTTCACATGTCTTACATGTTTTTCATAGTGGGGCAGTGTTTAAACAAGTTCATAAGACAGAAAGTACACAGTGAATGTGTGTTAATTAGTGTAGAGTTTATCCTTTTGATCACAGCAATACCATGTTGGTGCATATTTGATTTGAGGTAAGCAGTGATTCTTTTTGTTTCTCCCAAGATTCTGAGCTTTTCCTCAGACAAGGTAAATGAATAATAGTGACAAATTGTGTCCATTTCAGTGGTACCTAGGTACCACTCTGATTGGATGCAAATGGCTTCTGCATTTAGGAACCAAAGGTCCTCAGTAGCCATCCAAGCAATGTGTATTTTACAAAAGTATGACTCAGATGATGTCTTAAAATTTTCTAAATTAAGTTTTGTTATTTACTGAATTTTATTTATTTATTTATTTATTTTGTCTTTTTGAGACAGGGTCTCGCTATGCAGTTCAGGCTGGCTTTAAGCTCACTTTGTAGCTCAGGCTGGTCTCGAACTCACAACAATCCTCCTGCCTCAGCCTCCCGAGTGCTGGGATTACAGGCATGCGCCACCACGCCCGGCAATTTACTGAATTTTAAACACAATATTTCAGTCACTGAATATATTCCAAGATGATAAATAATCCAGGATATAAGCTTTGAAGAAAACTCAGTGAGAAATTTTCCATCCAATAAATATCCATAATTGGCTCCTCACCCAAGATCGCTACTCCATCCTCCTAAGTGAGCTCGTCTAGGTTCAGGCTACCGGGGATCCACTGTGAATTTGAGATGCTCAGCAAGCCATCAGATGTTGCTTGGAGGTTTCCAAGGAAACAGCTTTGCTTCTCAGTTCTTGTCTCCACAGAAGGACCAACTTTAAATATACTACCTCCTGGATATAGAAACAATTAGCTAGGGTTCTTATACCACTGGGAAGCTCACAAATCTGATTGAAACCATACCAAAGTAAAAAGTAAAAAAAAAATTCTTCTTTGTTTGAAATTTGGATGCAGTCAAATATGATATAATTTTAATTTATGACTTTTAGTGTAAATATGTTATGTATATACAACTCTTAAATACTGAATAATATGGTGTAAGTAAAATATTTGAAACTTGTTGATTTCTTCTGCATCTTCAGTTCTTGGTGTAATTCCTTGGCTGAACCAGAACTGAGACAGAATAAATAAGAATGCATTTTTGTATCCTCTAATTTTCAGGTTGCAAAATAAACTTGGTAATTTGGAAACAGGACAAAATCAAGTCTGGTAAATTTAACAGTTGTGATCATAAACTTTATAGAAGTTAAATATATCACTAGCGACAGGAGAGTGAGACCTGGCTTGGCAATAATTCATAGGAAAAGACCAAGACATTTAATTTAACTATAGACACCAAAGCTGAAAACTAGCTCAGGACTTTGAGGATGTGTGGACTAGACTGGAGAGTGCTTTGTAAGTACTGTTATTTCACTCAAAAAGAAAACACTTTTGAGTGCCTTCATCATGTCACCATTAACTTGGGGTTTTCAGTGTGAGTTTTGGAGGAAGGCTGCCTTTATTTGGATCACGACTCTGTAACTTAACCTACTGTCACTTGATCAGCACACACAGCCCTGGCACTGACCAATCTCCTCTGAAGTAGGGGCAGAACCCATATCTACCACAACGATGTTTATGAAAATTGACTCATTATAATCTCTTAAGGAATTAAAAGAGTGATGGTAAGAGTGAAAGTGATCAAGATAGTATAATTATTATAGACCATGGTTTGGTTTGTGTTTAGTTGTCCCTGTGAAGCGTGATGTAGTCATGGGGCTGACTTCTAGCCCCATGTGATTAGTCCATGATCCAATGTTGGGGTTATGGGTGTGAGAGCTGGTGGGATTATGAGTGCAAGTGCTACTCCAGCTCTGGGCAGATAGGCTGAACACAATATAAGGAAGGGAAACAGACTTGCTGGCTGCCCCAGCTGTTGCTCCTTCTTTTACTCTTTGCTGTCTTCTGCCATCATGAATGGCTACCTTGTACCATGTGCCACTCTGCCTTGGAACCAGCCCAGGATGGATTGAAACCTCCTCTCAGTGTGAGCTAAATAAATATTCCCTTCTTAAATTTTGTATGTTGGGTATTTTGTCCCAGCAATGAGAGAACAGTAGCTGAGACATACCACAAATATACAGTAATTAAGAAGAAAAGATAGTGGTGGATATGAACTAGAATCTCAATTTAGTCATATTTAATCTTATTTAAAATATTCTGAAGTGATTGAATCTAATTTAATTCTCTCTCATATGCTGGCTTCTAATTTGCTATCTTTAACTTTGACATCACTAGCTTGCCTTCCAGATATTATAACTTAAGTCCATAAGATGTTTGAGTTTAACACATCAGAGAGTGCTTTAACGACCATTCTTTGACAGTCATTTCTTCTCAGGGCTCCTTCTATCAGTACACAGGGCGATCTTTTATCTTGGTGAGCAAACTAGAAACATGGGTATTGTCCTTAATATTCCTTTCCTTTAGCTGCTGTATAAGTCCTTCAGCAAGTCCTGTGAGCTTTGCCTTCCACACTGCCATCAGATTCGTCTACTTTCTAACAGCAGCATCACTGGTTTTGATTATCACTGAACTGTGCCACTAGTTTCCTAAAAGCTCTTTCTGCATTTCCTTCCCCCAGATCCATGTTTTCTGTGAACAAAAGTCAGAGTGAAACCTTATCATTATTGTCTACTTTAAGGGCTATTTGTTCTTCTTAGGAAAAGAAATAATTCATTAACAAGTGATATGGGTTTTATGCAGCTTGTGCTTCTGAAGGCTGTCTTGGAATTAAAAGTTTAGTTCCCATCATAGCACTAGTGGTATGTGGTTGGGCCTAACGGGAGGTCCTTAGGTCACTGCTGGCGGTGTCCTTCAGAAAGACTGTAGGGCGTCAACATTTCTTTCTGACTTCCTGTTTGAGGGGATAAACTCTTATACACACACACACACACACACACACACACACACACACACACACACACACACACACACACACACAAGCATGCCTTTGCCATGATGTGACTGCCAGCGGGCCTTTGCCAGAATTCAGCCTTGGCAGATGAGTGTCCTCGGACCTTCAAATCATTGAGCGAAATAAACCTTTTATTTTCTTTATAAAGTTAACTGCTTCATGTATTTTATTTTAGTATATAAACTAACAAAAGATTCTAAAAATCTCAGCACAGCCTAGTTCTTTCCTACTTTCATCAGTTCAGTGCATAGCCCCCTATGGCTTTGCTCTCTGCCACACTTGTCATCTTTCAGGTCCTGAAGAGCAGCAAAAACATTCGTGCTTCATACCTCTTTACAATGCACACACTGTTTCCTCCACTTGGATTATTTCCTCTCCAGCCAGGTACACGGATAAACCCTTCAGACTGCAGCTTCGTTGTAATTTCCATAGGAAGGTCTTCCTTTGTATTTCAGTAAGTATGAGGTTGTAGCCATAGACTCACTGTACCTTATAATTACTCCTAAAATGAATCACTGTGACTTTAGTAAAATAATTACATAGCTATTGATTTAATGTTGTTAGCGTGAACATTTTGTAACTACCAGGTAAGTTGTGAGCAGGCAGAGATCATGTCTGTCTCATTCGTACTGTCTTCAGTGATGTTTAGCTATCATGGCGTGGAAGATGTGACATCTGAGGATTGAAGACTGTGCAGGAGTGAGTCGTTTGACTGGAAAAACTGGAAGTAATGGGCAGCATTCAGAAAGTAGGCAGGTGAAAGTGGCTTGGGTTGATGCTCAGGCAAAAGCGTTGAAGAGTATTCTATATTATGTTCAGAGATACAGACATTCCCCTGAAGACCATTGGAATAATTAAATATCAGGATCAGATTTGGGCTTTAAATACACTGTCAGGGTCAGAGTGGCTTTTGTAGAGAATATTTAGCATAGTACCATGCTGAGGAGAATATTGAGACTGGATTGAAGGACAGGAAGTTTCAGGATTTGGAGGTAAATTATTAATCTTTCTTAAAAGACAACTTGTCTTGTGGTGCGATGACACCTTGAACTGTGTGGTTGTGTATAGATGAAGAGGATATTATAGTAGTGATGGGAGGATGCCGGTTTGCTTTTGTGCTGCTGCGTTTGAGACAGTCCAGAGGCGCTCATGGCACTGCCTGGTGCACAGGAGGGAGCTGGCAACGTGGTGTGAGCTATGAACACGAGCTGATCCAGAATTAGAAAGAGCCTCATTTATGGTTCAAGAGATCTTGAGTACCGGGAGTACAGATGCATACTTACGCTATAAAATATTGAATAGAATTTTAGATATCTTTCCCTTTTTATTTTTATTAAAGGAATTGTGTTCTAAACCAGAGTGAAAGGAATTTTTTAAAAGGGAAGATTATCTAAGAGTTCTCACACATTTTAGAAAGCTAAGGCGAATGATTGTGAATAGAAGTTTCAATACTGATATTGGTAAGGAAGCCCAAGTGCTTCCAGTTAACGGAAATGGAAAAGAAGAAATAAGGTAGAAAACTTTTCCAGAAACAAACATGATATTATGGAACAAATTCAGGCAATGGTTAGAAAAAATAGATTCAGGAAAATATTATTTTTAAATTTTACTTTTTCTATTGCTTCAGGCTCTCCTCCCTCTCGCCCTCCATCTCTCCCCCTCCCTTCCTCCTTCCTCTTATTCCTTCTTTGGCATCTCCCACTGATCTACATCTCCAGCCCTATAAGTGTTTCTTTATTGATGACAAAGAGCTGCTAAAATGTTTGAGTAATATTTATTTAAGGATTTTTAGAAATGGTACAAAAGGCTCTGAAAGCATTCAACTTGTAATTCGTTGTTATGTCAGTATTCTAGCCCTCCTCTCGATGAGATTTTTGCCAAAGACTAGTGACAACTTCACTGGGACAGTGTAGAGGTTCAGAGTCATCTTTTCTCTCTACTTTTTTGACACAGTTCTTTGAAGATTTTACAGATGTGTCTGGCCAATTCAGCCCTGTGTTCCTTTTTGGACTTATCTTGCTTATTCAGTCCTTGAACTTACTCAGGTTTTCGTTTCCTTATTTATAAGGGGAAACCCCATTTTAGGATGTCTGTGAACCCCCTAAAATGATATTCCAAATTTTTATGTGTATTGCTTTTAATTAATTAATTAATTAATTAAATTATTTATTTGGTATAGGGTCTTGCTGTGCAGTTTGAACTCATAATGAGCCTCCTGTTTTCCGTCTCCCTGGTGGTGGGATTATAGGCATGCACCACCATGCTTGGTTTCAGTGGCTGGCACAGGAAGCCCAGGGTTCTGGGCTGGCGCAGCATGAGGTACTGGGAATCAAATCTGGGTCTTTGCACATTCCAGCACATGCTTAAGCCACCGAGCTGTGTCCCCAGCCCCTGTATGTGTACTTCCCATATGAAGTAGGCAAGCAAAGGCTGATGACAACATAATTTGTATCATGTAAAGGGAATTCCCATTTAGTAAGCAACAGAACTATGTGAGCACCAATATTCCTTCTACTTGCAGGATTCCATGGTACCTTTTAAGAAATTCCTAAGGAAAATCAGAAAGTCTTTATCTTTCTCCAAAAAAGCCTAATGCCCTAAATTCCAAAAAGAAAGTTGCCATGCATACAGTACTTCAGCAGCACTGAGCTCATACGCCATGGGAGCGATCTGTCACATCTAGTTACAGGAAACATGGAACACATTAGATTTAATCAAAGGCGATATGTCAGAGCATCTGCCTGGGGAGCTCGCTAATGATGATGTGTTCTTTTTTTTCCTTTGAAATCATCTGACAAATCTTGTGATCATAGAGCAGTGTTTGCAACTTGTACCTTAATTTTTAAAAAATAAATTATTATCTTCAATCTTGCCTTCCTTCACATAAAAACTATAAAAACTTCAAGGTATGAATAACAGCAAAAGATAGGAGGCCTCTCCACGTGCAAGGATTCAAGATGTCTTCACAACAGATATCTTTAAGAACATGGATATAATTTTGTTACAAATAATTTAAAAATATTAGAGTGCTCTTATGGCCTTTTGTGTAACTTTTTTTTCAGAGTGTTTCTTTTGAAAGCATCCCAAAAATCTTTACTAAACACATTTCAATTAATTTGATGAAGTAGTGTTATCAAATATTCTGGAAGTACAGTTTCCTCACTGGGTTACTCCTAATGAAATTTGTTACATTAAAAAAGAGAGACTGGCCACAGACAGAGGGTATCATATTTCTTCTAAGTTTGCCTTTTTCTGGGTAAAAGAAACCTGCAAAACAGCTCATAACAGGCATTGCAGGTGAAGAATTGCTGGTGTATCTCCCATGTGGTGGTGGTGCTGGTCTATGTGGTCTGCTGAATTTAGACACCACGGTGATGTGCTCGTTCTGGTGGAGTTTCAGCTTGATTTGGTTTAGGATCAGCCCCAGGCCTCTGTGGAGCACATTTCTATGCACTTCGAGGTAGGTCACGGAGGTGCCCCGCTGCGTGTATGTCTGGGCACTGGTTTCTTGTCCTGGAACTTTCCTTTACTTTGTGTTTCAGCTACCATAGAAAAAACAGCTTCGCTCTATAACTCCCTTCCCTGTCAATGTCTTTGCCTTAGAGCAAGTGATTATGGATGAAATCCATGAGCAAATTAAACTTCTCCCTCTGCAAATTTTCTGTGTTGGGTATTGTGTCCTTACACAGTGATTGATATCAATGAAGATATCAAATACTAATAAATTTTGCCTAAGCAGGTATCTCCAAATGGATTAGTTAGTTAATATTAAACTCACAGAATGGTGAGCATTATTCTGAAAGCTCCTGAGTGATTCTAACAGATATACATCTTTGCTCACTAAGTAGATGGATCCAATATCCAGGCAGAATTAGGTCAATATTTCAGTCCTTGTCTTTCAACAAATTAGTTCTATTTTCTCCCCAATTTTTTAAATTTATGAAATCAAAATTTATTAAATCAGGTAATAGGCTGAATTGTGCCTCTTCAAAACATACCCTGAAGTCCTGACCCCAATACCTCAGAATATGGCTGTATTTAGAAATGTTTAAGGAGGTAAATTAGGTTCTATGAGACAATCTGTATGGATTCTCGTCCAGCATGACTGCTGCTCTTGTAGGAAGTGACAAGGGCATAGACACATAGGAAAGAGCATGCACAAAGGGAGAAGGCAAGGATAGAGGTTGTTCTGGAGTGCAACCAGCCCTACAGTACTTTGACCATGAATATTCAGCCTCTGGGCCTATGACGAAATGCAGTTCTGTTGTTTAAGCTGCCCAGTCTGGGGAGATGTTTCATGGCAGCTCCAGCAACTAATGTAGTCACCAACTAGGAATTTGTTTGGTACTATCCGCTAGTGTGGAACTTCTCAGAGTTTTGCACACAAAATAATTTGGATGCTCTTTTAAATGCATTTTTAAGAGTTCCAGTACCAATTCCTCAATCAATAAGTTTGGCGTGGAACTGATGAATGTACGAAGCCACGCTGCTTTCAGGTAATGCAGCATCCCGGGAGGACCAAACACCGGGGAGCCCTGCTCTTGTGCATGCAAATAGCTTTGTCTTGGTTACTTGTCTCTTGTCACTGAGACAAAGGACCTCACACCCAGAATTAAGGAACGAAAGGTTCAATTAGCTCAGAGTTTGGGGAATTTTCACTCCACAATCAGCTGACTCTAAGGCAGGATGGTGTTGCAAAGAGGAAACTGTTAACAGTGATAGAAGACAGCAAAATCAAGAAGAGCAAAAAGGGAGGAGCAGAGCAAGAGGGGCGACTTTTTCCATCCCCTCTATGGTGTGCAAGCCAGTGGCCCACTGTGAGTGTACCAGATCCCAGCACTGGACCGTGAATAAATCACAAACTCTAGAAGTCCCTGCCCCACGACTGCAAGAGGCTTTGGGAGGGCTAGAGAGAAATCCTAGCAGCCTTTCAGCTGGGTACTAAATTAAGCTTCTTCAGTAATTTAGTCACTGCTAACTTTCCAGGGATTTTGCATTCTATTGGTAAAGACAGGTGTCCTTCCAATTGGTTGTGGTGGGAGTATTTACATCCCAGGAACTGGCAACAGATACAGAGCAGGACTGTCATTTCTGGAGAGCTAGTTTAAAACTATTTACTAATATCCCACTGTCTGGAAGTTAGTGAGTTTATTAGATTGCTTTTTGAAAGACCTGATAGTTGGAAAAACTCTGAGAGCATTGGACTATAGCAATGGTGGGGAACCTCTGCCACACGTGCCACACCCCACTGTTGGCCTTTATAGCAAGCTCTAAAAGGTTCACCATCACTGTAGTAGAGGGAATCCCTGAAGTTGACCAAAATAGAAAGAGCAGAGACATAAAGCAGCTAGTTTTCTCAGTGACTTCAAAGGACTTGAAATCAGCAAACTCATCCCGTTAATAAATTCTAATAGATCACTTTCAACCAGATGGAGTGGGAAAAATTGGGACTTGAATTATGGCTGTAGTAATTATCAGCTGTTTGCTTGTGTTACTTAAACTCTGAGAGTAATTTTTTTTTCTTTTTTAGAAATGGTTGCAAAAATTTTAAGTTTTACTTTATTTTTAATTAACACACTCATTGCACATGGAGAACAGTGTGATGTTTCAGTATACACGCACATCTACATGTTACATTTTGTAACTGTCATAGTAGTGTCATTGTCACCTCATACATTTATTGCGTCTTCATGCTGAGAACAATTGAGTTATACTGAAAAATCTGAGCTGCTACTTTTATGTTTGAGATTGTACATTGCTGTGTACAATAGCCCAACCTTAGGCTGGGCCTCAAATTCTCATTTCCCAATAGGTGAATTTTTTTTTCTTTTTAAAGTTCAAAATTGTCCTGAGTTTGATCCCAGCTACTAGAAAAAAATGTTCAAAATTGTGTGGCACCACAATTATGCAAGTACTTAGGCATGGTGTAAGTGTGGGCCTGTCCCACTTATCTCTTGGATAGTTAGAAGATGAAATGAAATGTTGTACCAAGAGGTTTATAAATTCTGCCATGCAACTTCAAATAAATATAAATTAATGGTTGGGGAAGTTTGACAAGAGGCCTGGGAGGGAGAACTCAACAGCAGCGGTTTCTGTAGTGCTATAATGGTTAATGGTACGTCACTTTATGCCTGTGAGCTATGGTGAAGTGAGCTTTACTGGTTTAACTTCATGGACATGAAAGTCCATAAAGTCATCTCCTTTACAGACTAAAAATACACTCATATTCATATGTCTCTTGTCTTCATGAAGTTTTTTGTTGTTGTTGTTCATTTGTTCTCAAATATTTATGGAGTTTCTTCTATGTGACAGTCTTGGGTTAGGTACTGAAGAACAGGAAAGAACAGGGCGGACACTTTCTGCTTACACAGTGCACTCATGTTCAGAGAAAGTGAAGGTTAAATGATATTTAGAAAATATATTATAGAGGGCTGGGGAGATGGCTCAGTAGAATAAGCGCTTGTCTGGCAAGCGCAAGGGTCTGAGTTCAATCCCTGGTTCTGCCAAATAAATAAATAAATAAATAAAAACACCAAAAATATATTATAGAATATTATTTCTAGATCATTTAGCAATAAATGTATTACTCTTAAGCCTTTCTATCTTTCTATACCCATTTTTCGACTTTAAAATATGTTTGATTTTTTTTTTTTTTTTTTTTTTTGAGTGTGTATAGTACTGCGGATTGAACTTGGGACCAGGCAAGCACTTATGCTGCTGAGCTTTCTCCTTGGCCCTAAAATATGGTTTCTTAAAGATGTTATTTATTTATTTTTATTTTTATTTTTTAGGGAAGGGTCTACAGGGTGTTCAGGGTGTCACTAGAAGATTAGACTCATAGTGATCTGCCTGTTTACAGCCTCCCAAGAGCTGGGATTACAGGTGTGCACCACCACACCTAGTCTCAATTGACAGCTCAGTGCATCCTGGGGACAGGGCTGGCACAGCAGGCCTGGGTATTGAACTCCTGGCCTCTGAGCCTGCATGCAGGTGTTTTAATCCTCTAAACTATTTGGCTGGCCCAAGAAGATGTTATTTAGAGAAAGATAATGACTATTTATGTGAAGAGTAGTATAGTAGTAGGATATGAAGTAATTATACTTTAGGCTAATTGTAGTGACTGTGTGGGCATACAATTACTCTTGTTTAAATGTAAACTAGAAGGTATCTCTTTATTCAGATATTAAGCATCTAAGTGTTCTGTGCATGCCAGGCAGAGTGGAAAATCACAGTGACCACCTGGAAAATGCACTCCCCAAGGACTTGCCACAACTACCTGAACACTTGAGTAAACTTATTTCAAACTGTTTTTAGCAGTGTGTAGCCTACTCCTATGCAAGATATTTAGAAATGAACACTCACATAGTACAAAAAAAAAAAGAAAAGAAAAATTACAAACAACTGAAACACCATAATCAATGGACACAAAAGTGAGGCTGACATCTCTGCTAGTCATGTTTGTCTTCTGTGCTTTGGTATCTTTGGCATCTCATTGACCTGGAGAAGGTTCACTTTCCCAAGAGTTTGCCTTTGCTGTGCCAAGAAGCTGGTGCAGAACCAATCTTCCAAACGAGCCTTTTAATCTGGCTTTTGTAGAGGCAGAATTCTTCTGCACTGACCAGCCCTGGATCAGGCCCTAGACAAAGGGACTGTCCATCCAGATGAGAACCCATATGAATAATTGAAACTAGTCAACCTAAGTCTCTTATTTTGCTTCACTACTCCAACCTACAAAATCACTGTAATGGCCCTTCTCCAGGTTTCCCCTTACTTGTTTTGCTGGCTGATCAAATGTGGTGTCCCCCTATGTGGCCCTGAATGCTGTGGTATATTAGTGGGTATGGAATACTACTCATAGTTCTTGAGAGACACAGAACCAGGAGGATGCACATGAGTGCTGAATTGGCTAACCGAATTATTAAGAATGAGAAGTCCCATGATCTTCTCTCTGCACCCTACAGATCCAAAAATGCCAAAGGCATGGTGAAAAGATCTGATTGATGGGAGGCCCAGGCTGTAGATTCCAGTCTGATTCTGAAGGGCAAAGAACAGGAGCTCAGAGGGAAGATAGACATCATGGCTCAAGCAGTCAGGCAGAGGACATGCAAATTCAACCTTCGTCTTCCTTTTTGCTTTGTTCAGATGCCCAGTGGAGTAGATGCAGCCACCTCACTCTGGAAAGGCCACCGTCTCAGCTTAACTCACTACCTCAAATGTTAACCTGCTCCAGAAGCCCCTTCACAGACATGTCAGAAATAAGGTTAGGTGTTCCTCTGTGCATCCTGAGGCCCAGTAACTTGACACACAAAGTTACCCTTTCCACGGCCTGTGCTCTTCTCTTGCAACAGAGAGTAATGAAATATCTTCCAAATGTAATTATACACTCACCTCCCTGTGCCTGAATAATGACAAAAGCCTGGGTGTATTTTAAAACAAACTCCCACAAAGAGAGTAGACACAAGATGTCTGAGTGGGCTCAGAACAGTTTCGGTCAAGTGGAATAAATGACTAACTAGGAAGTGCACGATTTAACAGGAGATGTCTGCTAGCAGGATGGTGGTGGCAGAGAAGAAAGTCACATGCAGTTGAAAATAATCATCAAAATGAAGGTCTGGTCTACTCAGGCATACATTGGTGGTCCACATCTGTCAGCCACAAAACTTCTCAGCTATGTGTTGAGCAGTCAAATCCTGAGGAGGACCTGTCTGCCCCCATAAGCTCTGCTTAATCCTGAGTAAATTAACGGAGAGTACAGACCTATCTTGAAAAATCTGATACCACTGTGCAGCGAGTATGCACAGTGCACAGTTGCCTTTGGGAGAGCAGATACTAAGACAGCACCCAGTGTCCTGTGTTGACGTGTGTAGGATACACCCAACGTTGTTTTGACAGCATTGCCAGTGATAATTTTTTAAAATATTTCCAACAATGCTATGAAGCAGATGCAATAATTTCCTGTTCTTTCTTTCAGTATCAAGGAAAAGTGAAGGACAGAGAGGCAAAGCTTTCTCTTATCTATGCTAATGCAGGTGCTCTGGGGAAAGTCATTCTGGACACACACACATCGGTTGCAGGTTCCCTTAGCCACTGAACTCTACTGCCTCTTGCTTCCTTCCACCCAGCAGATGCTGTAAATTTAAATGTCCATATTTCTGTAAAAATTTTTGGTTCTTCCTCTCTTGTGTTTTATAGAACTTGAGAGCTTTTCTTAGATAACCTGCACAGGTGATGAACAACTATAACTCCCTCAGATCCCCTGTCTTGAGGTTACCAAGGCTTCCTAAGCACGCACAACCCTGGCCAATACTCACTTTGTGTACCTGCACTCTGGTCTCTTTTGAGTGTACTTCGCGCCAGCTTCAAGTACCTGTGTGTGTCTCTACTGAGCTGTCCTGAAATAATTTCCTCTAATGATAGAGTTGAGAACCTACTTGGGACAGGTTAAGGTCCCCACTTCCCCTTTAAGGGACCTCCTCGATCACTCTCTGGGGACTAGAGGCTATCTTAATAACATTCCTGCTATTAAGAATGTTATTTTTCCATATTTCTACTTTGATCATTCCTTTGACTTAGGACTTTATCCTCATATTTCTTGCCTTGCAATTGATAAAGGGCTTCTTGACTCTTGTCCACAACCTTAAGAAGATGGAGCAAGGAAAGAGGGACAAAGATCTCAGTGTATGGCCCAGAAAGAGCTGACTCCACTCAGAAAGCAATGATCTCTTCCTTTTTCTGTCTTCATCTCGTTTATTGCATGCAACGTGGCACAAAAGGCTGTGAAATCAAACACATTTTAACTAATACATTGTAAGTATAAACACATTTGAATGTCTATTCATAAGAATGACAAGGACAGGGTTTCCCTGTGCAGTCTAGGCTGGACTTGAATTCATTAGATAGTATAAGCTGGCTGTGGATTTCAGTGATCCTCCTGCCTCAGCCTCCTCAGTGCTGGGACTTGCCACGATGCCCAGCAGACAAAGGGTAAGCTCTTGACACTGTGTACACATAAAATTTGAAATTAGAGTATTACAATTTACCAGCTTACCTTTCCTGGGAGATTATGCCTTTATCATCTCTCTCCACCTTCTGGAACCAGAGCTATACCTCACCTCTTAGACACAAAAAAGTAGCTTATTAAGTGTATGGCAGTCGTTTGTAACTATAACTTTAAAATCAGAATCATTGGTTGTCTTATCTACAGCTAGGTGATGAATTTTTTAACTGAAATTCCAATGTGCATCATTTATATGGTATTGAGTGCCCTCTCAGTTTAAAAGAAATACACAATGCTTGAAAAAGCTTATGTAATCACTGCATTAGAATTACCAGAAATACAACTGAGACATTGCTCTTCTAGAAAAGATCACAGATGACACAAGTGATGTACAGGCTGAGACAGTTGGGAGGCTGTGGAAAGAGGTTCACCAACCCTTCAAGCGTCTGTTTTGGTTGCTGCTTTTGGATAAGTGATGGGAGTGTGTGGAGACAGTGACTGCTTCCCCCAGAATTAGCTTTCTGAAGACTTTCCCCTGAAAAACACAACAATTATATCTCTCCTTATTCATAATTTGTTAGTAAAGACTTGTGCTTCTCCTGTTAATGTTTTTGAGGTGAATCATCTCAAGTGGAAAGTTTTAAATGTTGACAAAATGTCAGTACAAGTCCGGTTTTTAGCTGAACACTTCTGAAGTGATGAAATGATAGGTTAGAACCTGAGCTTTGGGAGTGATATTTTTAAGTGGGCTTGACATTTTTCCAGAAGAAAGCTGAACTGGGTTAGGAAGAAAGCTCTGAGTATTTAATACATGTGTCCCACAGCTTCCTCTGTCATCTCCAGATTGCCAAGATCAACATTCACTAAAAATTTACTAAAAAATTGCCATTGCACACCTATACAGATATGCAAATAATCTATCTATCTGTCTGTCTGTCTGTCTGTCTGTCTGTCTGTCTGTCTGTCTGTCTGTCTGTCTGTCTGTCTATCTATCTATCTATCTATCTATCTGTCTATCTGTCTGTCTATCTCTCTGTTTGTCTGTCTGTCTGTCTGCCTATCGTCTACCTACAGATGTAAATATAGACATGACAGGAATGAGTTAGCTGTAACACTTTTATATAGTTTCATTTGTATTGGAATAGTGAGTTTATCTTCATAACCATCTCATTAATTTTATATTGCTAATAAAAACTATATAAGAAGTTATCTATTAGAAACACTTGCTCACACTTAATTTTAATAATTAAAAACCCACTATCCATAATTTGTTTCTTGTAGTTAATCTGCTTATTCTTCCTATTAAATCTAAAGTTCCAAGAGGCACTTTGGGTCACATTTGCTTTCTTTCTTTCTTTTCTTTTTGAGAGTGTTTCTGTATTATTTATTTATTTATTTTTTATTTTATTGAAGTACAAATATCGATGAGACAGTTTTAAGACACCTTAACGGGATGGATTCGATAAGTTAATACACTGCAAACTGTTTTCATAATGTTTTTGTATCGTATAAGGTGCATACATGACATCATACTTACAGACATTATTATAGCAGATATCTCATCAGTAAATTAAGAGAGTGTAGCTGTTTACTTATTTTTATACCTGAATTATATCAAAGATTCAATAATTAATACTTTCTACCTTGTTATTTCCTAGTGGTTGTCCATAGTACCAGAAGCCGACATAATATAGCGTCCAACCACCATTAGTGCAAATCTTACCTCTCATACAATTGTGTAGAAGCACAGCATTATCTATCCCAACTGTTCTGTCCATACACACACATCATGATTCTTCCTTTCTATACCCCTTCCTATGTCTACACCTGTCAAAGATGGGCACTCCATTGTCATTCAACCAATTTATGTGCCTGAACTCAATCCTATACAGTCCAGCATTCCTCAACAATAGTGAGTTATCTGAAGAAGTTGTCGACCGTAGCCATTTACAGGTCAACTTATTATTATGGCCCTGCATTGTATACATCATTTTTATACTTTTCTGCTGGATGGTTAAGACTTAGATAGAGCAAGGCATTTGTTTTCCAGATTTCTCATTTGTTCTCCAGAAATTTCTATTTCTTCCCATAGTGATGAAGACAGGTAGCCCAAGTTCCCATTTGTGAATGGATATATTCAGGTGCGTGGTGGCTGGGTTCAATTTAGCTGCAGTCACTCTTCACTCTGCCCTGCTTCTGTAAGACTGTTTTATTAGTATTGCACGCACCATGTTTCCTTAGGGGCAAGGCTAGTGACAGGAGACAACACTGACAGGAGAACTGAGAGTGAGGAGAGAAAGAAGGGCTGGTCTCTCTCCTCTGCTGCTTTCTTCCTGAGTACTTATGGACTGATATTGCTTTTCCCCCTGTTCCTAAAGCCACTGAGTACTTATGGGCTGATATTGCTTTTCCCCCACTTCCTAAAGCCACAGCTTTTTGCCAGGCTTGGGGACTACCTTCTCCCACCCCCACTTTTGTTCTGAGATTGAGTCATTGCGACATTTAAGCTACAGTGTTGAATGAATTGGCTTGAGATTAGCAAAGTATGCTTCTGAGTGTGTCTGGTTTCTGATGGACCATGGAGGGGATCTAGGGAGCAGCTGTGGCCCCAGGCACTTGGCCGTCCAGCTCTGTGCTGCTTCCAGGCCTTCATGAGCTGAGAAGCTCCTCTCTGCTCCACACTTACACCCTGAAGTTCCGGCCTTGGAGCCAGCTGATGAGCAGACTGATTCTCCTGACCCATGCGCCAAATTAATTGTTCCTCCTGTGTCAGTAAATTATGATATCAACCTGAGATTCCTATGGGTTATTGGAGCACAGTCCTGGGTTTACCTGTGTGTGAGTGGCCTGTGGGCTGCAAACTGAGGGGGCAGCCCTGCTCTGGAAGTGGGTAGCATCGTTCAATAGGATTGCATGGAATACAAAAGTGAAAGACAGATAGTGTAGCACATCCTAACAATGGGACAGATGACCACTGCTGATGTCACCCTCACAACCTGTTCTTTTGAGCTTCAGGCTACATCACTGTCCTCTATCACTCTCCTTTAGTGTTGCTTCTGGGACTATGAACAGCCCATCCCTTCTTTCCTTTAGCCCCTAATTTAAGGGTGTCAGTAGCTTCTTGCCTTTTTTATTAAGTTATTTTTGGGTATAATTTAGAGCTATATAATGAGAATAACTACATGGAGAATTTCTACCTTTATATGATATATCATGATTCTTCTTTTGCCTCAAACTCCTCTCCATTAAACCCCTCTTTTGTCGTTACTGACAAAGTTTTGCTTTAATTGTACCCTATTTAAAAACTAATTTTCCCTTACTTTCATTCCCATCCCCCTTTCCAATTCCCCTGAATCATTTGTTTCTATTTCACAATACCTACTGGACATTTTTTAAAAAATTAAATTAAGAGAGACCGGCCCGAGACATCGAGGCCGACTTGGCCATCCTCCTTGATCCCGCCCACGCCCGCCCAGCCCCAGAGACCTCCCGAGACAGCACGGCGGACTCCAGCAGCCTACTCAGCAGCCTACTCGATCCTGCCCACACCGCCCATCCAGAGACCGGCCTGAGACAGGAGCTGACTCCAGCGGCCTCCTGGATCCCGCGCCAAGCTCTCCCAGTGAGTGGGAATTTGCACGACTCACCAGGCTTCCCAGATCAGTGAGAGTGCGGTGACTCTGAGGGAGAGCCATTGGCTTCTTCCCACGCGTGCTACCTGGATCCCTGCCCCCAAGCCCTACAATCCAGTGACTGGCCTGAAACCTCAGGATGCGCTCACCAACACCTCCCTGGATCCCCTGACCTAAAGCCTGCTGAATGAGTGGGAATTTCCCCGACCCTCTGGGCAGCAAAGTTCAGTGAGTATAGAACTCCAGACCCACCGTGCCCGAGAGACATTTCCCAGAGATTACCTGTCCCTCACCCCCCGTGGCCCAGTGAGAGCTCCAGGCACACCGTGCCAGAGAAACATTTCCAGGTCATTAACGGTCCCACCCCACAGTCCAAGACCCATGCAGGTCGGCCTGGAGTGAGAACCCCAAGCCTGCCATGCTGGAGGGACATTTCTCAGCAATCCTCGCTCCCACGCCATGGCCCAAAACCCAGCACATCCTGGCCTATGAGTGAGGGCTCCAGGCCCGCTGCACCAGAGGAACCTTTCCCAGCCTTCTCGGGTTATGGCCTGTAGACCCGGACCCAGCACAGGCTGGCCAACTCAGTACAGCCTACTCAGTGAAAAAGATCATCCACGATCCTTTTGTGAGCCCAGAAGACCCACCAAAGCCCAGGCCCGCCCACCAGAGGAAAGACCTGCCTGACACAGGAGGGCTGACCCCGGCAACCAACAGAGGGGAACCAAAGGAACTGCAGCAAAAAAGGAACTGAACACAACAGCTAGATCCAGGATAGGCATACTTGGAAAATCTCAAACTTAATAGACTGGCACCCGAATCTCATAACAAGCTAAGGTTATAGCTGCACCAAAGCTCTACACCAAAGGTCAAAGGTCAGTGCTATACAAAATGACAAAGAGAAGGGGAAAAATGCAATCCCAGACCTTGAGTCTATCAGGAAGGGCAGAAGACACTAGGTCAGCTGCAATGAATGAATTAACAGATACAGCAGCAAAGGAACAACAGCAGAAATCTATAGAGGAAATAAAACGAGAAGTAATTCCCCAAATAAAAAAGAAATATATGAATACATAGCATGAAATAAAGAATGAATTCCAGAAACATTGGGTGGAAAAACTATGCTCACTCAGAACAAGTGCAGAGAGCACTATTCCAGCTGATATATATGAGTTAACAGCATCTGAAGCAAAGAAACAACAGCAGAAAGATCATGAGGAACTCAAAGCAGAAATAAGTACTGAAATCAAAAAAGAACTTTTTGAAGTCATAGGATCTGAAATACCAAAACAAATCCAGAAATATACAGAGGAAATCCAACTTGGAAGAAACATAGCAGAAAAAGAATTAATAACTACCTCTAAAGAAGACATGGATAAAAAAATTGAGGAGATCAGAAATATGATGGATTCCTTGAATGAGCAACACAGAAAGGAAATAGAATACATGAAACACAGTCAAAGAGATATAGAAGAACTAAACATATCAATCACGAGTTTACAAAACCATCTGAGTGAAAGTGAAGACAGAGTTTCAGATCTTGAAGATGCCGATGCAGCTAGTGAAAAGTTGAGAAAGGATCTCTTAAAAACAATGAGAATGCAGGAAAAAATAATCCATCACCTGCAGGATGATGCCAGGATGAACAATGTGAGAATAATTGGTATCAACGAGAATGAAGGAGTCAATACAAATGACGTAAAAAGAATTTGGGGAGAAATAATTGCAGAAAACTTCCCAAATATGAGGAAACAAACCAACATTCAGGTCACCGAAGCATACAGAACACCAAATAACCTCAACCCAAGTAGAAACACACTGAGACATATAATAGTTAAAATCCCAGAACTCCAACACAAAAATAATATATTGAAAGCTGCTAGAGAGAAGAAGGAGCTCACATTCACAGGAAAACCCATCAGAATTACAGCCGACTTCTCTGCAGAAACAATGAAGGCAAGGAGAGCATGGAGCAGAGTTCTTCAAGTCCTACACAAAAACAAATTCCAGCCCAGACTACTATACCTTGCAAAACTCTCTTTCAAGTGTGATGGAGAAGTAAAATACTCTCACGACAAAGAACAACTAAAGAATTTCATGATGACAAAGCCATCCCTTCACAGGCTGCTGAAAGATGTTCTAGAGAGAGACCACAATGACCAGAACTGCATGAATGAGAATGGAAGGAACCCACTAAATAGGACAGTCAATTAAACACAGGTTACAAAGGAGTAAACAACACCAGGTATATATCATGACAAACATAAGTCAGCACATTTCAATTATAACCATCAATGTAAACGGACTCAATTTTCCAATTAAGAGAAATAGACTGGCACAGTGGATTAGGAAACAAAATCCAACACTATGCTGTATATAAAAAGCACACTTAACTCAAAAGGACATTCATAGGCTCAAAGTCAAAGGATGGAAAACAATAGTACATGCCCCAGCACCTCAGAAAAAAGCAGGAGTAGCAATTCTGTTCTTAGACAGTCTCAACTTCAAACCAAGAATGATCAAACGACACAAAGAAGGCCATATATTGGTCAGGGGAAAAATTCAAGAGCAAGAAGTAACACTAATGAATATTTATGCACCAAACACAGGAGCACCCAAGTATGTACAACAAATCTTAAGGGACATGAAAAACTTAATGTCTCAGAGCACAATCTTAACAGGAGATCTTAACACACCCACATCTCAAAAAGATAGGTCAACCAGACAAAGAATTAGCAAGGAAGTAGCAGAACTGAACCAGAGCTTGGAACAAATGGACCTGGTGGACATATACAGAGTGTTCCACCTAACCACAGCTGAATACACATTTTTTTCAGCTGCACATGGGTCATTTTCCAAAATAGAACACATACTAGTCCAGAGGTCATGCCTAAGTATATGCAAGAAAATAGAAATTATGCCATGCTATCTGACCACAATGCAATGAAATTGGAAATAAATGACAAAATAAACCAGAAAAACCCACTAAATTCATGGAAACTACACCCTACTCAGCAATCAATTGGTTGCAGAAGAAATTCAACAAGAAATTCAACAATATCTACAATTCAATGAAAATTCAAGTACAACTTACTGAAATTTATGGGATGCGATGAAAGCATTTCTTAGAGGGAAAATAATAGCTGTGAAATCACACATTAGGAAAACGTAAAGGGAACAAATTAGCACGTTAACATTGCACCTCCGACAACTAGAGAAAGAAGAGCAAACAAAACCCAGAGGGCAAAGATGGAAAGAAATCATAAAGATGAGAGAAGAAATTAATTCAATTGAGATGAAAAAAACAGTTCAAAGAATCCACAAATCAAAAAGTTGATTCTTTGAAAAACTAAATAAAGTTGATAAGCCTCTTGCCAACCTCATCAAAAAGAGGCAAAAGAAAATTCAAGTACAAGCGATAAGGAATGCAAAGGGTGAAGTCACCACAGACCCAGTGGAAATTCAGGAGAATATCAATAGTTACTTCAAGAATCTTTACGCTCACAGAATAGAAGACACAGAAGAAATGGACAGATTCCTCGAAAGGTACAAATTACCAAAACTGAATCAAGAAGATATAACAACTCTCAATAAGCCGATAACAGTCAACGAAATACGAAACATAATAAAAAGCCTACCAACAAAGAAAAGTACAAAGCTGGGCATGGTGGCGCATGCCTGTAATCCCAGCACTTGGGAGGCTGAGGCAGGAGGATTGTTGTGAGTTCGAGACCAGCCTGAGCTACAAAGTGAGCTTAAGGCCAACCTGAACTGCATAGTGAGACCCTGTCTCAAAAAGACAAAAAAAAAAAAAAAAAAAAAAAAAAAAAAAAAAAAAAAAAAAAAAAAAAAAAAAAAAAAGAAACAA